>BLSH010019025.1:1449725-1469262 GCA_018402905.1 Glandirana rugosa | reverse complement strand
CAATTGTCAGTTAAAGCAACGCAGTGCCAAATCGCAAAAAGTGCTCAGGTCCTAAAGCGTGAATTCCTTCCGGGGCTGAAGTGGTTAAAGGAATATATTTTTTTTTTTCACTTTAACCATTATTAAAACCACTGCTCCTGAAAAAAAAAAAAGAGAAACTTTTTTTTTCTATTCAGACATGTGCCCTGGGGCAAAGGCTGTTACAATTAGAGAGAGGGGTGGAAATTTTTTTTTTTTTTTTTTTTTAGGGCAATGAACTTGCATACAGCTGCAAGTTCAATCCCAGCCAACATCAACACATAACCTGAGAGGCATCTTCACAGGCAAATAGAGCTCGCAAGTGTGCTATTTTACTCGAGTGGGTGAGAGCTGAAGTTGTAATTGCCTTTAACTGGGAGTTATTTTAAGACACTGCTGGAGTAGATTTGGGAGGTATAGTAAATCAGGGCCATGGTTCCAGTAATCCATGTCCTTAGTCTGCTTGTCTCCAGCAAATTGTTTGCGAGCTTTCTTGTGTATCATCTTTAGAAGAGGCTTCTTTCTGGGACGACAGCCATGCAGGCCAATTTGATGCAGTGTGCGGCGTATGGTCTGAACACTGACAGGCTGACCCCCCAATCCTTCAACCTCTGGCAGCACCCATACATCTATTTCCCAAAGTCAACCTTTCAACAACACAGACAACACAATCACTTAACAACCAGTGGACCTGCATGGTTGGAGATGTTTGGCCAACCTCCACTGTTTTACAGTTTCAGTACAGAAAGATGACGGTACCACAGACCCTATAACAATTGTTGTCAAGTGCCTTGATATGGCTCCAAGTTCAGTCCCTGACATGGCTAAAGCACCACACAAAATATTTCATGAAAAGTGAGTGTAATGCTACAGAAAGCTGTCAGACACTCCAGACATGCAACAGTTCAGGTCAAAGATTATATATGAAAAAAACATGCTTTAGGAGTTGGTGAAGGCTGGGGACATGCTTCAGGAGTCAGACTACAGAGAGGTTACATATGACTGATAGAGAGCAATACTATATAGCCACTTTATTAATCAGTGCTTTCACACTTGTACTCCATGGGGGACATTTACTATAGTGCCAATATGCGATCAAGCAGGACAGGATAATTGCGCCCAATTAAAGGCAATTAGGACTTCAACTCTCAGAAACTGAAAACATGCCTGTCAGATCGCATATGCGGGAATAGTGGAAAGTCAATGGGCCTCGAACCTGGAAAACCCAAAGTCCTCATTGAAGGCTAAACACAGCGGTTCCCCGTTCTGACAGGCGGCATGTAAGAGATCTACTGATCCCTGTCAATTGGATCAGTAAGATCTCTTATGCCCCTGACAGCCCAGACCCCTCACAGTTAGAACACGCCTATGGAACACAGTTAGCCCCTAGATTTCCCCCTGCAGGTTAACCCCTTCACTGCCAATGACATTTATACAGTAATCAGTGGATATTTAAATTTCTGATCACTGTATAAATGTCATTGGTCCCAAAAAAGTGTCAAAAATGTCCGACATGTCCGCCCCAATATTGCAGTCCCGATAAAAATCGCAGATCACCACCATTACTAAAAAAAAATGTAAAAACGCCAGAAATGAATTCATGGTTTGTAAATGCAGCAACTTTTGTGTAAACCAATCAATAAACGGCGATTACGATTTTTTTTAACCAAAAGTATGAGGAAGAATATAAATCAGCCAAAACAGATGAATAAATTTGTTTTTTTATATTTTTTTTTTTGGATTTGTATTATAGCAGGAGTTGGTGAAGGCTGGAGACATGCTTCAGGAGTCATAGACTACAGAGAGGATACATACGACTGATAGAGAGCAATACTATATAGCCACTTTATTAATCAGTGCTTTCACACTTGTACTCCATGGGGGACATTTACTATAGCACCAATATGCGATCGAGCAGGACAGGATAATAGCGCCCAATTAAAGGCAATTAGGACTTCAACTCTCAGAATCTGAAAACATGCCTGTCAGATCGCATATGCGGGAATAGTGGAAAGTCAATGGGCCTCGAACCTGGAAAACCCAAAGTCCTCATTGAAGGATTTTGTGCAAGTTACTGGCCATAAAATGTGTATGGGGACCTGGGCACTGCCATGGGGGACATGTCTCAATTGAAAAAAATGTTTTTAAAATGATCGTTTTTTCAAGACCAGTGATTTTAGTGATGCTTAAAGTGATACAATAAAAATGAAAAATTCCTTTAAATATCATGCCTGGGGTGTCCCCTTAGCCTGCCTGTAAAGTGGCGCATCTGTGTGATGTATAGAACATACCACAGCAATGATGACATTTCTAAAAGAAAAAATGTCATTTAAACTTGCTCGCGGCTGTAATGTATTTCTGGCCCCCAGCAATTTAGATTTAAAAAATGATTTGAAAAACTGCATGCGGTGAACCCCCCCACCCCCAGGCTATACCAGGCCCTTCGGGTCTGGTATGGATTTTAAGGGGAACTCCACGGCAAAATTTAAAAAAAATTGTAATGGTGCTCCCCCCCCCCCAAAATCCATACCAGGATGCCCTTTGGGTCTGGCGTAGATTTTAAGGAGAACTCCGTGCCAATTTTTTTTAAAAATTGGCTTGGGGTCCCTCCAAAATCCATACCAGGCCCTTTTAGTCTTGCATTGATTTTAAAGGGAACTCCACACCAAGATGTAATAAAAAATTGGCGTGTGTTCCCCCCCAAAATCTGTACCTGACTCTTATCCGAGCATGCAGCCTGAAGGTCACGAAAGGGAGGGGACCAGCGAGCACCCCCCTCCTGAACCATACCAGGCCACATGCTCTCATCATGGGGGGGTGGGTGCTTTGGAGGGGGGCTCTGCACCCCCCCACCCCAAAGCACCTTGCCCCCATGTTGATGGGGACAAGGGCCTCTTCCCAACAACCTTGGGCTACCCATTCACCAAAAAAAACTGATATTTAAAAAAATAGCTGGGTTTTGACAACTCCTTTATTGTAAAATCGCTCTGAGCTGTCTACTTCCCGGTGTCTTCTCTCCCACCTCCATCTCCCCCCCACCTCCTGAACCCTACCAGGTCACATGCCCTCCACATGGGAAGGGTGCTTTGGGGTCCCCCTAAAGCACCTTGTCCCTATGTTGATGAGGACAAGGGCCTCTTCCCAACAACCCTCTTCCCAACAACAAGGGGGCCCCCAGATCCCGCCCCCCCATGTGAATGAGTATGGGGTACATTGTACTCCTACCCATTCACCAAAAAAATGAGTGTAGTGTGACAAAAACAATAGGTCATTTTTGACAATTCCTTTATTGTAAAATAACACTGAGCCATCTTCTTCCCCCGCTTTTTCCTCCAGTCTCGCTCTGGCTTCTTCTTCCCTGCTTCTTCCTCTGGTCTTCTCCTTCCTTCAGTTTTCCTCCAGCCTCTTCTACCCACCGCTCATGCCACCGACCCACTGAAGGTCCAAAAATGATCTTCCTTTGACGCTGTGGCCTGCCGATCTGTCCGCTTCCAAGGTGCACATGTCATATATAACTAACATGACATCATCTGGAGACCCCGCCCCCTTGTGACATCACGGACCAATCATGGGCTGTGAAGTCACAAGGAGCAGGGTCTCTGAATGACATAATCCTCCCTAACACAGCATCGGAGGAGGTTGGTTTTTTTTAATCTTCAGTGGGTCGGCAACGGGAACGGCGGCGGAGGAAGAAGGAGAAGACCGGGGGACAAAGATGCGGGGTGCGGGGCAAGAAGCCGGAGGAAGACCGGGGGAAGAAGGAGAAGACCAGAGAAAGAAGTGGGGGAAGGAGAAGACAGAGGGAGACTAGAGGAAGAAGCGGGAAAGAGAAAGACATTTAACAAAGGACTTGTCTGCCTATTGTCTTTTGTCATATTACACTACTTTTTGTGGGTAGGGGTACAATGTACCCAATACCCATTCACATGGGGGGGAGGGATCTGGGGGCCCCCTTTAAAGGGGGCTTCCAGATTCCAATAAGCCCCCCACATGCAGACACGACAACCACTGGCCAGGGTTATCGGGAAGAGGCCCTTGTACTCATCAACATGTGGAATAGGTGCTTTGGTGCTTTGGTCCCTCCTATCCTGACCTCCAGGCTGCATGCTCAGATAAGGGTCTGGTATGGATTTTGGGGGGAGCTCACACCAATTTTTTTTTTAATTTTGGCATGGAGTTCCCCTTAAAATCTATGCCAGACCCAAAGGGCCTGGTATGGATTTGGGGGGGACCCCAGGACAATTTTTTGTTTTTTAAATTCTCTTTAGGGTATTTTTTTCTGAATTTGGTGCTTCGAGATAATTCATATTTAGTTAACATTTCATGGCTTACCTAGTCCACAAAATAATTAGTAGAGCCCTGAAATTCAGCTTTGGAGCATGGATTTTTTTGGGGTGGTTTTCTTCCCCCTCCCCTCATTACACTTTCTACTTAAGAACTTGCATGTTTGCACAGCCAAATACTTTTGTATGTAACTAGATTTAATACAGATTTGAAGGAATATGAATAGTTTGCACTTAGAAATATGTATTAATGCAAAAATCAAACAAAGCAAAAAACAATAAACTTTTTATTTCAACATCAGTTTAAACATTTAGTACATTAACCGCTTGCTGTCCAGCCACTGCAGTTTTACTGCAGCAGGTTGGTTCGGCTGCGCAAACCGCCATCATGGTATGTCGGCCGTGCATGCGCAATGAGCGGTGAGCGTGCCCGTGGGTCGGGCGGACTCGATGTCCGTCAGCGACCCACGATCACCTACTACTGATGCAGTCATTCAAGATGCACATACTTATAGATCTGAAGCTTTATGCCAACTATCTGAAGTAACTACATATTGCAAACTCAGGGATAATCCTTCTACTACTTTTAGAAATGCGCTTGTTCTTTTAGTGTCCAAGGGAGTCAGATTAGGAGTTCTTTCACAAAAAGAAGCTGATAAAATGATTTCCGAGACACCTGTGAGCCCAATTTTTCACCACCTTCCCAAAACCCATAAAGGTTTGACACCACTTCAGGGACGTCCTATTGTGTTGGGGATAGGATCCCTCAACGAGCAGTTGGGTTTGTGGGTGGAATTACAGCTACAGCCCTTGGTGAGGGACCTACCCAGCTATTTAAAGTGGATGTAAACCCACCACCCACCCAGTATAGACTAATGACACAGTATTAATGTATATATACATGCAAACCTCCTGCATCTATCCCTACCTTTCAAATGTCCTTCCTGTAAGCACCAGCAGCTCTGTAAAACTCTGAAATCAGAGGGTGTCTGTGTGTGCTGGAGTTTGGTGGGTGGAGTAGTGATGTCACAAGCCTCGCCACCCACCTCTATACTGAGACATTGAGGAGGGAGGGAGAGGGGAGTGTAAAACTTTCTCTGCTGTGTGAAGGAGATAAGCAAATTGCTTGTCACTCACAGAGCAAGGGGCGGATTGACAGTGTATTTTCCTGTTAGTCTGACTTTCTCTTCCTGAAAAAAGATAAGCTCATTACTTACAGTTGGATTAACTCTTTGTGGCACGACTGGGCACAGATGACATAACATGCTATACTCTGCCAGGCAGAATTATTAATTAAATTTTTTTTCAGGTTTACATCCACTTTAAGAGATACAAAACAATTATTACAAAATCTTGAAGACATGTCTTGGGGGGAGGGTGATGTTTGGGTCACTTGTGATGTTGGAAGCCTGTACTTATTCATACCCCATCATTTGGGCTTGCAGGCAGTGGAGTTTTTTTGCATGCTTATAGCGGTTATTCATCCATACATCAGGAGTACATCTTGGAGTGTTTAGATTTTCTGTTAACACATCATTTTTTTTCATTCGATGGGGGTTTCTACCTCCAGCGGTGTGGAGCAGCCATGGGGGCTCGCTTTTCTCCACCTCTCGCCAACCTCTACATGGGTTGGTGGGAGAGGAGACACATCTATGGAGCTGGGAACCCCTTTCGTGTCAGGATCAGATTTTATCATAGGTTCATTGATGACCTGCTGTTCATCTGTTCAGGAGCCGTGGGGACTTTGGATTCATTTTTACTTCATCTTAACACCAATACTTTGAACCTACGGTTCACAGGACAGATGGATGGTGGGTCATTCACTCTCCTCGATGTTTTGTTGTCACAAGAAAATGGATGCATCAAATCCAATATTTTTAGAAAGCCCCATTCAGGAATTCACTGCTTCACACGGATTCTGGACACCCACATCATGTAACCCGTGGGATACCAGTGGGTCAGTTTCTTAGACTGCACAGAATTTGCAGTAGTGAAACTGACTTTCAGCGTGAACAGACAGAGATGAAACATAAGTTTGTCAATAGGGGTTACAATGAGAGAATTTTACAGAGAGCAGCTTACATTGCAGCATCCAGAGATCGAAAGTCTCTATTGATTGACACCCCCCCCCCCAAAAAAACATTCTCACTCGTCATATTAGTGTCCTCTTTTAGGATGAGAAATATGCAGAGATATTGTCTGAAAGTTTTAGGGTGGTATCACGTTGAGCACCTAGTTTGGGTAATGCCTTGTCCCCTAGTGAATTTAGAATAATGGAGACTCCACGTGGGCACTATAAATGTGGAGCTACGGGGTGTTCATGCTGCCCATGTCTGCTGAAGGGAGAGGTTTTTTGTTCCACGTCCAACAAACGGTCATTTAAAATAGATATCTTTATAAATTGCAATAGTAGTTATCTCATTAACTTGATCACATGCAAACTCTGTAGTCTCCAATATGTTGGTTGAACGACCAGGAGACTCAGAGATCAAGTAAATGATCATTTAGGAAACATACACAGGAAGGACGGGACCAATGTAGCTAGACATTTTAATCAGATTCATGGTGGAGATAGCAGTCTATTGCAGATACAAGCCATACAAAATATTTATCTGCCCAGTAGAGGGAAAAATAAGTTCAAGGCACTTTGCAAATGCGAGGTGTTCTGGATTTTCTCCCTTGGTACCAGGATTCCTTTAGGTATGAACTATGAATGGGATCTTACTCATTTTTATGAATAATATATTCTCAGTATGAGAGGCATTGATGTTTTGTATTTTCTTTTTGGTACTCATATGTAATTCTTTCTGCCACGTATCTGTTTATTATGGTGATCCTTTCTCTCACTTTTCAGAAATCAAGATCTATACACGGCATTATGAATAGTAATGTCTTGTCCAGTTTTTTCCAATTTTGTCTTACAATTTATCTTTCAGTTTTGCCTTTTCCTATTGTCAGTAATATATGATGTATTTAAAATCATTATTGGCTTAAAGTAACCACTTAACGCGAATTGCCGTTTATAAATGGCGGCAGCTTTAAGTGGCTGTATCGGGGTATAGCCTGCAGCTACAGGCTATACCCCAGGAACCGTTTTTTAGAGCGGGAGATCAGCTATCCAGTGATAACGGCCGATCCGGTTTAGGAGCCGTTCGGTCGTTATCCCGGGTCGCAGGAGGGGACATCCCCCCTCCTGCCACCTTCCGCCACTGTTCTCTGGCCTCCCGTCCCACCGGGAGACCGGAGCTCCAATCCGGTGTGTCTGCCAGCTAAAAAGAGACTTGAAGGAAGCCGGAATCGGCTCCGATCGGGTCTCCTTCATCAAATTCCGGAAGCGACCTCACAACGTCACTTCCGGTTTACTTGGCGGCTAACGGCGCCGGTTTTAAAAAAAATACAGTATTTAGAATCGCTGTTTTTGGCGATCTGAATACTGTGAAGTGCAAAGGGGGGAAGGGGAGTCTTTTAGACCCTCGATCCCTCCATAAAGAGTGCCTGTCACCATATATCACTATCACAAGAGATGTTTACATTCCTTGTGATAGCAATAAAAGTGATCAGAATTTTTTTTTTTAAAAGGAACATTGCTAAAAAAAGAAATAAATAAAGCAATTTTAAAGCGCCACTGTCCCCGCGAGCTCACGCATATATTAAGTCGTGCCCGCATATGAAAACTGTGTTCAAACCACACATATGAGGTATTTCCACGATCATCAGAGTGTGAGTAATAATTCTAGAGCTAGACCTCCTCTGTAACTCTAACCTGGTAACCGTTAAAAATGTTTAAAGCGTCGCCTATGGAGATTTTTAAGTACCAGAGTTTGTCGCCATTCCGCGAGTGTGCTCAGTTTTCAACCATAACATGTTTGGTATCTATTTACTCGGAGTAACATCCTCTTTCACAATATATAAAAAAAGGGCTAACTTTACTGCTGTCTTATTTTTTAACTAAAAAAAAAACGCTCCGCAAATACGGAGTGACAAAAAGTATTGCAATGATCTCCATTTTATTCTTTAGGGTGTTTGACAAAAAACAATATATAATGTTTGAGAGTTCTAAGTAATTTTCTAGCAAAAAAAATGATTAACTTGTAAACAACAAGTGTAAGAAAGGGCTCCGGGGGTTAAGTGGTTAACAATGAGATCAATATCCTTTTTCCATCAAATTGGATGTCATCTTTACGGGGTACCTTTTTATTAGAGTTCAACACATCCTTCCTTGTTTTTAGTTATATAAACACAATTTTAGGATACTGCTAACATTGTTGCTATGCATTTCACAAAAATAATATATATCTACACATAATAAAGATTTTTTCCTCTACCCCTTTTTTTACGTGCATTATTTGCATGCATTATTCATGTACATTCACTAAATTGATTATATAAGTGTTTTTACACTTTTTATTTGTCACTTCACGGTTAAATATTACATTTATTTCAGCTATATCTCACATCACATCCATTTTTCAGGTTCTCTATATATACATGAGGTCCCAGGACAGGTTTTCTAATTTACCCCAGAGGTGGTCTAGCTTGATTCCTTGCACATGTGTGTAATTATGTTTGTAATTGTGTTTATGACTATATAATCACCCTGAGTTTTATGTGTTTTTAAATTAGTTTTGACAAAGCATTTTGACAGTGTGAAACGCATCAAACTTTTGTCCTCCCCAACGTATCCCTATTTTTTGCTCATATTCACAATAAATGATTTTCAAATTTTGGTGGGGTGCTGCCATTCCGAATTTTCTAATTTCTGCTTAACTGTTGCAGTGACAGGGCGTGCACCACAGCCCATTCAGCATGGATGTAATTGGGAAGTAATTGTCTGACTCTCACCTGGAGCTGCGGTCTCTTTTCTTTGGGGGATCTGCCGATGTAAACACGGCGGATTCCCGTTCTGTCAGGGGACATTACACTGATCTACTGTTCTCAGTGATTGGGAACAGTGAGATCTGTCATGTCCCTGCCAGCCCAGCCCCCACACAGTTAGAACACACATAGGGAACACATTTAACCCCCCGATTGCCCCCTATAGTTTAACCCCTTCCCTGCCAGTGACATTTATACAGTAATCAGTGGCTATTTTTAGTTCTGAACGTTGTATAAATGTCATTGGTCCCAAAAGAGTGTCAGAAGTGTCCGATCTGTCCTCTGCAATGTCGCAGTCTGAATAAAAATCGCAAATCGCCGCCATTTCTAGTAGAAAAATAATAATAATGCCATAAATCTATACCTTATTTTGTAGACGCTATAACTTTTTGCGCAAACCAATCAATATACGTTTATTGTAATTTTTTTTTACCAATCAGTGGCTATTTTTAGCTCTGAACGCTGTATAAATGTCATAGGTCCCAAAAGAGTGTCAGAAGTGTCTGATCTGTCCGCTGCAATGTCGCAGTCTGAATAAAAATCACAGATCGCTGCCATTTCTAGTAAAAAAATTAAAATGCCATAAATATATCCCTTATTTTGTAGACGCTATAACTTTTGCGCAAACCAATCAATATACACTTATTGGGATTTTGTTTACCAAGAATATGTTGAAGAATACATATCGGCCTAAACTGATGAAGAAATTAGTTGTTTTACATTTTTGGGGGGATATTTATTATAGCAAAAAGTAAAAAATATTGATTTTTTTTCAAAATTGACGCTCTTGTTTATAGCGCAAAAAATAAAACCACAGAGGTGATCAAATACCACCAAAAGAAAGCTCAATTTGTTTGAAAAAAAGGACATAACTTTTGTTTGGGTACAACGTCGCACTTTCAGTTAGAGCAACGCAGTGCCATATCGCAAAAAGTGCTCTTGTCAGGAAAGGGGTCAGGAAGTAAATCCTTCCGGGGCTGAAGTGCTTAATGTATTTGGGCCGGGAAAAAAAACATGGAAATGATGCTGCAGCATTTGACAATATAGTTAGAAGGGCCTGCTCAAAATAGCTTACAATCTTTTAAGTGTAGGACACTAGAAATTAGACACATTAAACAAATCACATTAGAAAAGCAGGGATACAAATCAAGCTAATAACAAGCATGGCTAACTTTTTTTGTGATCAGAAGTCCTCGCCCCAAACCCAGGTTACATGGCAGCAAAAACAGACAAAATTAAAGTGGATGTATGCTCAAAATCTCATTTTTACCTACAGGTAAGCCTATAATAAGGCTTACCTGTAGGTAAAATGTAAAATGAATATCTCCTAAACTTGTACAGTTTAGGAGATATTCACCTTGCATGCAGCCACTGACATCAGCGGCACATTGCGCAGTGATGTCCCAGCGAAGGCCCGGCGCATAGCACCGGACCTTGGCGGAAACCCTGCCGGAAAGAAGGGCTCCGGTGTGCATGCACAGGAGTGAAGTCTCGTGGCTCCGGCCACTCAGCGCTGGAGCCACAAACCCGGAAAGGATCCCCCGAGGGAAGATGTCAGCTCTTTCTGCGGAGACCGTGCAGCCCTGATGGAGCTTCGTTCTGAGGTAAGTATTACATAATGAGCTTTGCCTTACAGGTTTTTTGTTTTTTTTTACATGAGCATACAACCTCTTTAATACAAAAGCCTAAAAGTAAGCGCACAAACTACATTGAACACACACAGCAGGAATGAATTAGCCAGAACCTTCCTTTTAATCTAAACCATTACATAGCAGTTGAAAGTCTAACATGTGAGGTTTAGAAGCAATCATCAAAAAAACAGCCTTAGTGGGGTGTGGGTCAGGAATTATGCATGCACCCCCCCCCCCCCCACCACCACCACCACCACCACCAAAACCCACATCTATTTGAAACCCAATATACAGACTGCAAAGAAAGATCTGTTCTTAGGCCAAACGCCCGCCACAAATGTTGGCCTTTAAATAACCTAGCTAGCATTGCTGACCTCCACCCACCCAGTAAAGGATACACCCACCAGTGTAATTGATTCTGTCTCTTGAGGTATGACCAGTGCTTACACCTGTTTATTAGGAATACACACTCTTTACAAATGAAAACATGCCTCAGCGTATATATTTGTGCAGGTTAAAACTCAAAATAACAAATGTCCAAGGCTCTGGCCATGATCAGTGATCCCAAAAATCTCAAAATCAAACATGTACATTGTTGGGCCTGTGGAGGGTACAAAACAGGAAGTTACAACTTTGTGAGGGGTGTGTCGCACAAATTGGTGACAAAGCGCATTCGTCATTCATCATAAGCATACAAAATTAAAATATCTGGGCCAAAACACCCCAGTTCTAGATTTGGTGCAAACCCACACTTGCTTGATTTATAATTTGATGAATGATTTCTTGGGGTTCCATTATGTGAAACCCCTCAAAAATGTAATCACTGGTGAAAAAGAAGCTTTAACACCACAAGATACAAACCTCTAGCCAGGTAGCAGGCTTGGAATTCAAACTCAGAAACTCAGTGCTGCTAGGCAGAAGCTCTAGCCTGTGAGCCACTGTGCTGCCACAGATTATTAGCCTTGATTTCTGTGGTGTAAAACAGTCCTTATTCCCAGGGGTGCAAGAAGTTAATTAATTCAGATGTACTGTGGAAGACCAGAGAGCCAGTGAACAAGGTGTTTCTGGCATATGCCATCTGTTTTGAAGGCTGGTTATGGCTGATTACTGTCAGCATACTGAGAGTTAAACAGCTGTCATTTTGTGGGTTGTGGCTTGGTAAAAGGCTGCAATTAGTGATGGTGGGAAAATGTAAAGGCTGATTAGAGTCATTGCCAATGGAAAATATATGATGCAATTTGCAATGGTGGTGGAACCCTCCTACACATAAATACTACATTTAGACATAATTTAGGTAAGGCCCCGAGTCAGGAGTTATATTTAACAACATAGGGAGAACAAACAAAGTATCTACATGAAGTGGCATGTTTGGGATTAAAAACCAGAATCTCAGCGCTGCTAGTCAGAAGTGCTAACTAGTGAGCCACTGTGCTGCCACATGTGGAACCCTCCTATACATATATACTGCATTTCTTTGGACATATAGGTAGTGGAATTACATTAGTCAGGAGTTATTCTTCTTGATCTATTCTGTGATATTTGGTGGTTCTTGGTGTGTGAGTGTAGAATAGTGATGTCACCCTCTGATTTTTTGGAATGACATTTTTATTTCTGATGTTGGTACACATATCACATTTTTGGGCTCAATTTATGATAATTTGGAAATAATAAAAAACACAAAATTGTGACTCATTTTAAATTTGCATTAGCAATAGTATTGTTTGTGGTTTGTACAAACACCTGTGTGAGTTTAGGTTAGGTACAAGTGAAAGTGACAGAGAAAAAAATATTTTACTAAAACATGAAAGCATTACACATTCTAGCATTCTTGAAGCGGTAGTAAACCCACCTGAAAAAAAAAAAAAGAAAAATCCTGCAAGACAATAGCATAATATGTTAGTATGCATCGCATACTAACATATTATGAAATACTTACCTTAGAACGAGGCCCCCGATGCCCAAGTTGGTCAGCGCTGAGGGAGCTGACATGATGGTCCTCTTCTTTCTTCCAGGTATGCAACTCAGGCGCTGTGAGTGGCATCCCACGCATGCGCACGGGAGCGCTTTGTTCCAGCAGCCAGCTCTGATTTTCCGGCCACCTCCGTTGGATCATCAGAGCGCATGCGCCGCTAATGTCAGTGGCTGCATGCAGGGTGAATATCTCCTAAACCATGTAGGTTTAGGAGATATTTATTTTACCTACAGGTAAGCCTTATTATAGGCTGTAGGTAAAAACAGTACTACTACTAAGGGTTTACTACCTCTTTAACACAAAATAGATGAAGAAGAAGAAGCAACATTGTTGCAAAGACAATTTCTATGAGAGAAACATTTCAGAAAGATACATTTCATCTCAACATGAAAAGGATTTATTTAGGGAAGTTACAATTGTACCAATAGAAATAATGGCTGAAACATGCATTGCGCTACATAACTCTCATTTTCACTCCCAAAAAATGCTCTTTAACTGGTTCCCGACCGGTTTGCATACATTTACTGCTGAAGAGAGGCAACGTCCCACGAATCGCCGTCTTTAATTGACTCTGCAGGAGTGTGCCCGTGGCTTGGGCGGACCCGATGTCCACCGGCGAGCCTCGATTGCTTACCACAGAAGGAAAATGGGGAACCGCCGATGTAAACACAGCCGTTCCCCACGCTGTCAGGCAGCATCTAAGAGTTCTACTGATCCCTGTCAGTCACCGGGATCAGTTAGATCTCTTATGCCCCTGACAGCTTAGTGCCCTCACAGTTAGAACATGCCCAGAGAACACAGTTAACCCCTAGAGCGCCCCCCAGGTTAACACCTTCACTGCCAATGACATTTATACAGTAATCAGTGGACATTTAAATTTGTGATCACTGTATAAATGTCATTGGTACCAAAAAAGTTTCTAAAATGTCCAACATGTCTGCCCCAATGTCAAAGTACTGATAAAAATCGCAGATCGTCACCATCACCAGTAAAAAAAGAAATTGTTAAAACGCCAGAAATTAATTCTCATGGTTTGTAAACGCGGCAACTTTTGCGAAACCAATCAATAAATGCCGATTGCGATTTTTTTTACCAAAAATATGAGGAAGAATATAAATCGGCCAAAACCGATGAATAAATTCGTTTTTTTATTTATTTATTTTTTGGATTTGTATTTTAGCAAAATGTAAGAATATTGTTTTTTTTTTTTTTTTTGCAAAATTGTCGCTCTTTTTTTGTTTATAGTGGTGATCAGAAATGACGCAGAGGTGATCAAATACCACCAAAAGAAAACTCTATTTGTTGGGAAAAAAGGACGCAATTGTCAGTTAAAGCAATGCAGTGCAGAATCGCAAAAAGTGCTCTGGTCCTAACATGGGAAATCCTTCCAGGGCTGAAGTGGTTAACCCAGCGCTCATTTTGCTATTTACTATGGCTCCCTGTAAAAAAGCCATGGGAGTTAAAATGAGAGTAGTTTGCATGTTTGAGCATGCTCAGTTGTGCTGGCACCCAGTTGTAAAGACACAGGGAATTTATCTCTTCTCAGACTTGTAAAGATATTTCAGTGTCGAAATCTCTTTTTCACACACTTTAAAAGCAGATTATCTTTAAAAAATATACCACATATTTTAATACCATTTATGCAATTATATCATGCTCTAAACATTATTTCCATTTGCAATTATCCAGGTCCTGATATGAGTAAGGGTTTGGGCACTATCTGTTCTATGGGAGCTATAGTGAATCCCATTTTGGGAGTTATATTGCCCCAGCACTATTGTGAATTCACTTTTAGCGCTAATTACCGTGATTGCGGCATTTTATTGCTAACATTTGGGTAAAATTAGAGTAATACTGACCCCATGCCTAATATGCAAAACAAATATAACTATGAAGTTAGAGTCATTATTAATGACTCATTAAGTTATGAGTAACAGGAACACCAATTTTTTCAAAAACCTACTTGATGGACAACTTGAACATGCAAAAACATTTATATATAAACATGAACCACTTATGATCAGTATACACAGTTTTTTTTATACAAAAAACGTTTTCAACAAAACATATGAGATAGCACACACTTGTAGAACACCACGCCCCCCCAATCCATCAGAAAAATTAAGCAAATAGGTAAATAATTCACATATTTGTATAGTTGTATAGTTGGCATAGGAGCTTTTCTTAAATAATAGGCCCAAGCATCAACAGAGATTGAAAAATGATATATAGTAGAATTATTAATAAATGTGCATAATAGACAGTATATTCAAGACCCAAAGTCCCATCCCCCTAGAAAAAGGGGGACTTAGACTGTTTTGATCTTTGGGTCATTAGTGCTCTTCAGAGTACTACAAATGTATGACTTATTATAGAGTATAAGTGCTACAAAGGTTGTGTATTGGGGTTACGTATGACATATATGTAACGGGGTATCCCTGGTGGTATGCCTTAGGCATCTTTTATGGCTGTTATCCAAGAGTTATTAGAGCTATTGACAGTTATAGAGACATGGGTTCATGTATGGCTGCCAGTGTTCATTTATGATGTTAATTATGTTTTGGATAAGTTCTTGACCTTTGGTCATAAGGTTTACATGCATCTGGAGTACAAGGGGACACCTATAGGCAGATACCCCCTTAATAGGCCTGCTAGATTCCTTATGGTTAACTTATGGTGTGGGACAATTTTTTGGCAGGTATTACTCAATACAACTACCATGTCCAAAAGGATGTATAAAACCTGAGTGTAAGTTGTGAGATATTATTAAGACACTTATTTGGCAGGTACTTGAGACTACATCTGCCATGTCCACACGTTAGGATCACCATAGTGCGCAATTACTGGACACTTAAGGGGCAAATACTTTTCCAGGGAGGCAGGACCTTTGGTTTTGAATGTACAACACTGTCTATTATGCTGATTTATTATTAGTTCCACCCTATAACATTTTTTATCTCTGTTTATGCCTGGGCTCACCATTTAACCCCTTCACGATGAAGGCAAACCAAATCCTAAAGCCTGAACTTTTGCAACTTAGACAGTTAGTAAAAATGTACAAATCATCACCACTACTTAGTGTATCCAATTGAATTATACCTTGTTTTTCTCAGGACAAACTTGGCTTTCATTTGGCATAATGGCAATGGATATTTCCTTTTTTATTATCAAAGGAAAACTGGCAAAAATGGCATAATCCACCACCAAAGAGCAATTCAAAATAAATTCTCCTGCTCCAGATGATTGCAGTGATACCACATATGTGTATCTTATTCCTTGTTTGTACCTGCACCTGACAAGTCCTTTATTTTTCATTAAAAATGTCCCCCGTCCCTTCTGACATCACCACCTGGGGCATGCTGGGTTGATAACTACACAAGAATCGGGGCCACCCAGTGATGTCACCGGGTGGTGGGTGTGGGCCCGCCCACCCCACCCCACCCCTTTGTTTATTTAGCAGTGGAAGGCGGTGGCAGCAGAGGGAGCCAGCAGTGGATGCGGACCTCTGTTTTTTTTTTTGGTCGACAGTAGTGGCGGTCAATGTGATTGACAATGGATCTACACCGAGAGACATTTTTTTTAAATAAAGACTTATCAAAAACTGTGTCTGCCTTTTTATTTACTTTTTGAGCACTTTTTTGGTGAATGAGTAGGGGTACTATGTACCCCATACTCATTTACATGGGGGGGGCGGGGATCTGGGAGCTAAAGGGGGCTTCCAGATTCTGATAAGCCCCCCCGCCCACAGACCCCCACAACCACCGGCCAGGGTTATAGGGAAGAGGCCATTGTCCCCAATCAACATGGGGAAAAGGTGCTTTGGGGGGAAAGCCCCCTGCCCCAAATCACCCCCCCCCCATGTTAAGGGCATATGGCCTGGTATGGTTCAGGAGGGAAGGCATTCGTTTGCTCCCCCCACCTGGTTTGCCAGGCTGCATGCTCAGATAAGGGTCTGGTATGGATTTTGGGAGGACCCCAAACCAATTTTTTTCTGTGATTCCAGCAATTCTTTTCTTTACATTTAGCTGTCAGCGGGGAACAGGTGATGACTCATCGGCTGTTAAGGATGCAGCAACTGCCCGCTCCTTAACAACCAGCTATTTATTAATGGTTGTTAAGGACGCCAGCTACCACTGGCATTAAATTACCGCAAACTTTCACTACTAGAATACAACATCACTTCATAAAATAGTGCATGCGGGAGGTGCATGCATGGGAGCTTCAAGATGGCCATGACTCACTGAAGCTCCGCACCTCTCCGGTCAACTATCCCCCACCACATCGCTCAGAGGACTCGTTCCGGGCCTGCTCCACTGGCCATCAATTGTGGAATATCCCAGGAATACCTCAATGTCAGGGGGCTCTGGGAAGAGGGACCTCTCCCTCCAGCTGGACTCAACCACGAGGCCCCATAGCCAAATTTAATATGGCAGCCACGACTGCAGGAGCCGGGAGAACAGACCCAGAGGATTCTAATACAGACCAGGATCAGGCAGACACCTCAGTTCCCCTCCTTCCACAGGACACAGTGAGTGATCCCCCTCTGTCTGCACCCTCCCCTGAATCCACTGAATCCCTCATAGGGAGATAATTTGATTGCCTTCCTCTGACTCCCAGGAATGACCCAATGGCCTAAATAGATGCCTGCAATGGAGAGGCCCATAAATATCCCATCACCCCCACTGACTTTCCTTCCATGATGACAGCATTCTCCGTGATGTTAGCCAGAGGCCTAGCCCCCAATGCTGCTCAGATCTCTTCTTCCATACATGCTGATTTGCAGCAACTGGGCACAAGAATTGAAATCATTGAAAAGAAAACTGATCAATCTGTTGCCAGAATTAATCAAAATTCTGCAAGAATGCAAGATATCCAAGACCTATTAGAGACCGCACTTTCCAAAATTGATGACCTGGAAAATAGATCCAGGCATTATAACTTTAGAATAAGGGGTCTCCCTGAACTAGTGAAAGAAGTCCATCCGGGCCCTTATTAAGGACTTAGGTGTCCGTTTATGAAACTGAGAACAGTTTCGCGGATCACGGCTGTTCTCAGATCATTGACAGTTTATGAAAGTGAGATAATCAGTGGAGAACACATTCTCCACTGATCATCGCAGCAGACAGTGACTCTGCAACTGACTTAATATAATAATGTAACCGCGCTACCAGCTAATATGATAGTAATATAATAATGGATATCAGGATGCTGCTTACACTGGGAAGAGCAACCTCATTATACCCTTAAAAAACATAAAATGACAGAAATAGTGAAGCGCAATCCTGAACAGAGTACTATAGATGCCTCTACATAAATAAACAAGGCTGGATAAATGAGCATGCACAAAGCCAAGAATAAATAAATATACAGATGATAAAAAATGAGTACCCACCGAGTGTAGGCACCTCAAGAAACTGTGCAAAAATATCAAAAACAGTACTTCTGAAAAGTGACCGAGTGACAAATCACTCTTCAGTATGTGCAAATATATTCTTAAAGTGCTAATGAAAAGTGACAAAGTAATAAATCACTCTTTATAATGTGCAAACAATAAAGTCCATATAAGTCCATATAATGGTGATGCAACTCCTCCACACATGATCATCCACCTGAGTGCCCTTGATGCAGGCATGCAGTGCCTTAAAGTGCTCGCACACACCTCCACCCGGCAATATTATGCGCTCACCTCAATGGGCGACCCCCACTCGGGTCTAGTAAAACAGTCCCCACTGGGGCACAATCCTCCACAGGTTTCAGGAGCGTGGTGCAAGGTGTTTTGCAGCATATGATAGAGTGTACTTCCACCGGTAAACTCAGGTAGTACGCTTGGTTAATAAACATCCACAATGAGTAGTCATAGGACCGTAACCTCACGGCTGTTGGTAGTGTGTGCCTGGGTCCACTGTCTGAACGTCACATTAGCTCCTCCCTGACGCCTTTCGTCACTGCATCACGTGACTTTATCCCCTTGGGTGTGAGTTGGTTGCCTATGGACGGAGGAGGTGATTCATGACAAGTCGGGCTGGCACCGTACGGATCTCGGACACCGATTCCGGAAGTGGTAATTAACCACCAGATTACTTTATGCGCTGTTGATCTTTGATAATGTGAGTGTATTTTTAAGGGAGTGGTGGGTTTCAATAAATGTGCTGTTTTACGCTATGTTGGCATTCTGCTCCTTTCTTCCATCAATGTCTATATGATGCATGAGGGATTGTTCCTGTGGAGCTGATCGAGGTGTAGAATGCTGGATGCCTTATGAAACAATCGGGCTCCCATTAGACGTATCTGGCCATTTGAGACCTGCATCTAGGTTTGAACCCAACGCTGTTTTCTCACCTGAGTCTGGTGAGTGCACCCCCAAAGGGGACTATGTTTTTTTCATGAGGTGATTGTGTGGGGGTGGAAGGTTCACAGTGTCATTACATGGACTATACTGTTTGAAGACCGCGTAATATTGATTGAACTTTGGGGACCATAAGAGCGCTGCTTCAGAGACTTTTCTGATTGTGTTTAGTTTTTTATATATATTCTATCTTGAGTATTTATTAGCAGCTGCCGTTTTATTGAGGGTGGGAATATTGCTTCCTAAGCGCTGAGCAGAGTTTGGGGCGAGGTTATTTTCCTCTCTGGTGTTATTTTATATCTACATATATATATACAGTCCTGCTCACCATTATTGGCACCCATGAAGTTTATGTACATATTGTGGAATATCTACTGAAGGAAATGTATCAAATTAACCAACATATTACTAC
>BLSH010019025.1:1421050-1434786 GCA_018402905.1 Glandirana rugosa | reverse complement strand
GGTATACAGCATCACCAGATAGGGGTATATACAGCATCACAGATAGGGGTATATACAGCATCACAGATAGGGGTATATACAGCACCACAGATAGGGATATATACCGCATCAAACATAGGGGTATATACAGCATCACAGATAGGGATATACAGCACCACAGATATGGGGTATACAGCACCACAGATAGATATATACAGCACCATAGATAAGTATATACAGCACCATAGACAGGTATATACAGCACCACAGATAAATATATATACAGCACCATAGATAGGGGTATACAGCACCATAGATAGGTGTATATACAGCACCATAGATAGGTATATACAGCACCACAGATAGAAATATACAGCACCATAGATAGGGGTATACAGCACCACCACAAATAGGTATATACAGCACCACAAATAGATATATACAGCACCATAGATAGGGGTATACAGCCCCCCCCCCCGACGCAGGGCTCGCGGCACTGACTGTAACCCCCCCCCCCGGGTAGTCGGGACATCAAAATCCTGCACTTACCCCATCTAGGAACAGGCAGCATGCAGTGTCCGGCGAGTGGGGAGCAATGGAGTGGGGAGTGGCTTGGCTTCTGCCTTGCATCTCCCTCCTCCTCTGATGAGAAAGGAATCCAATAGGATCACCTGTCTTCTCCTCCAATCGCGAAACCGGTAACATGCTTCCTGATTGGCAGAAAGTGGTTTAGTGTTAGAAAGGCAAATGTTCATTTTAGAAGTTCAATTTTCAGATACATTTATCAATCATTTTAGCTCATATTTTAGATCTTATTTCAAGTTTGCAAAAGGTGAAGCTTGGGGGTGTTGGGTCGTAGCATGAAAGGCCTTTGTGCCTTAGTGTAAAATGTGTGAGAAGCATCACTCTCACTTAAAGCCTACTAACATACAGTCATGTTTATGAAACTTAATGTCTTGAAGAATGCTAATGCAGGTTGATGTGACAAGTATGTTTAATAAATGTGTTTTCAAGTTGTCTTCTGTAGGCTAACTTTTATCTTAATATATAATACTGTATATGATGTCATTGCTAATTCAACGACTAATAATTTTGGTCAATGATTTAAAGTATTAAAGCGAGAAACGGACAGTTAATTAGCATATTCAGATGTCAGCAATGGCACACCACATATGTCTCTTAGTGCAGGTTTTCTTTAACCACTTGAGTCCCCAGCACCATATTACATGGCTCAAGGATAGCAGCGGCTATTCATCCCAGTGCCACCCCAGTGCCATTTTAAAATGGCACCCAGTCTCAGGGGCAAGGCCACTGATAAGGCAGTACAGCCAGCCCTCCTGTACTAGGACCATAATCCATCAGTTCAAAAGGGGGGGGGGGTGCAACTGCTGAGCAGGAGGTCCAGCTGTACTGTCTTATTGCAGACACCAGTCCTCTTCTTCCTCCCCTTGCAGAGCTGCCAGCTTCTTCTCTTCTTTCTCCCTCTGGCTGCACTGTAGGTGGATTGGTTCTAGCACATGCTCCCCTTCCATCTGCTGTCCGGGCCCCCTGTGTGCCCCTTTCCCCCACAGTGCTGTCGGATTCCCTCCTCTCCTGCCTGCAACTGCTGTGGGATGGAGAGCGGGGAAAGTGGCCAATAAATATGTAATTTACTGGCCCCTTCCATTCCTGAATGAACACAGTTGTTCATTAGTCACTGAAGTATAGTAAACTGTGTTTGCTATGCTTCAGTTTGGGAATGAGCAGGAAGCAGTGGAGTGCTTCCTATTCATTCATCTGTGCAGCTGAGGCTACAGAGAAAGGGACTGATAAATGAATGCCCGCAGTCACTTTCGACCTGGGGAAGGGGGCCCTGTCACATAGGCTGTATGGGGCCCCGTGATTTCTAACAGCTGCCCTGCTCAGGGGTTTTTGTGACTGTTTATGATCTTGCAACACAGCTCTTCACATGAGGAGGAATGTCACTTTTTCCAGCTCTGTTCAGCAACTCTCTGCAGTGATAGATCACTGCTATACTGGTATACTTCTTGCTGATTGCAGCCATAAATAGATTGCAGCAATAGATCACTATTAGATGTGATTTGTTGCTACACATTGGCATGGGGGGGTATAGACTCAATGATCCCCCCCCCATAAAGAATGTTTAAATATATATATATATTACACTCTATATACAGTATATATACAGAATTCCCTACAGAATTAACCTCTGTTAATCCAGAGGTTCCAACGTTAGATGATCTGGATGATATTTGCATTCACTGCAAATGCTCATGTAATTGAGCGCAACATCAAATTTTTATCAATTTCAAACCTGTGAATAAGCTACTGTAGTGCTAATTTGTGCCCTTGTCAACACAAGTTAATCTCATCCTAATAAAACACTAACAATTGATGCAATGTAGCATTGAAAAAGGAATAATGCACTTTTACTTTGAGGTTTACCATTCTGCTATTTTACCTAAAAGTCACACTAATGTGATATGATTTTACCAAGCAGACTTTGTTGGTTATATGTTATGGTAAATATATGGGGGTGTGCAAATTACATAAATGTTGCATTGGGAAAAAGCACAGAAAACTGCATTTATTTTTTATTTTCTTACTATATATTGCAAATAAAAGCCAAAAAAAAACAAAAATATATGTATACAAATTTGCTTACAAATTAAAGCCATATGTGTCCTTAATAAAAAGCTATATAATATGTTAAGGTTGACTACAAACATGGAAGGTATATGCAGAAATGAGACATCAAACACAAAACAAAAATATTATGGAACTCGAGTGATTAAGGTAGAAAAAGGCCAGTGAACTCAAATAGTTAATAAAATATATAAAATCCCAGTAAAACAAATATTAAAGCTTGATATTCACTTCATGCTGAAATATTGGCTTTGACTGCCACTTGTTGGTCCTTTTTTGGAATTACAGCTCAGGAAATGTACACTGATTTTGTGAGGTTCCATACTGTCTGGCTCAATCTGCATTTGCCTATTGTTTGGAAATGTAAAATTGTGAACATTTTAAACTGACTTTGGTAACGGTTTCACTCTCACCAGCATGCATGGGGTAATGGCCCCTTCAGACGTTTACAGTCCTTTGTGGTGCATTGCTGCTAGCTATTCATATAAAATGAGCTGCCAACACACATCAATAACACTTTTTTCAATGCAACACATCTCACAGTGCCATTTGCAATAGTGTAAAACCACTGTAAGTAATGTCATGCATTGACACATTGTGTTTTTGAAAGACTGTTTGAATTGACTTAAATTACCAACTGCAAGCCAATGAACCTATACACATCATGCAGAACTTTTTGAAAGTGCATCTTGGTGGGAACAGACCCTTTTGAAAACAAAAGATTTGCTTTTGTGAGGCTCTGGCTGGCAGGATTGTGGATGGTGGATATGTGTCACCTAGGTTTTCAGCTACACATGGTGACTTTAGGGTTTTTGTATGTTATAGAGACAAAAAACTTTTGTTTTCTCAGATCTTATGTCTGTGTCCTGGAGAAGGAAGGCTTTGTAGAGCTTTGGGTGGGATAAAGCTTCCATTCCTTGGTCCACATCTTACCTGTAAGCCTAACCCACTATAGCCAACTGTTAGTAAATTCACAGAGAGTTTGTAAAAATCCTTTACGGACATGCAGTGTCCGTAAAAATGCCAGGGCTACAGTTCTCCACCCCTCCGCTGCCTCCTCAGCCAATAGAAGTGTACTGTTACTCACCCTCTTCCCCAGAGCACCTTATTTGACTTATTTGAACAGTAGGTGCCATTAGCTGGAGTGGGCAGGAGAGGGAGGAGTGGAAACATCCTACGGTGTGGGACGGACTTCAGCTTACTAGTAGAAGGTAAACTGGGCTGAGCATATCAAGTCTCGTCAGTGGCTTACCTTGGTGGGCACAAAGGAGCACGACAGGCTGGGCTCCTTCTAGCAGAACCCCTATCTCCGAGGCTGTTAGAGTAAGTTGTTTTGTGTGAGGAGAACTGCACTGTCTGCTTCTCCTGGAGGAAGGACATTATCTGAGATCTCCCTCAATCTCTGCTAAACCTCCCTACTCACTAACTGCTCCGAATACACATGCTCAGGCTCCTTGTCTTCTGCATAACCACCTCATGTAGACAGCCAAATACTCCCAGCGCTCAGTGGTCTTCGCCAGAGGGAAACCTAACCAATATATCATCACATGCACAGTCCAATGCCCGGTAGATGCAGCCCTCCTCGGATGGGGATATCCCACATGGAACTAAAAAACAAATAAGGGAAAGGCGCAAACCCCTAATGCATTATCACACTGACTTTATTGCTATGAAAAGCAACCAATAAAATGCATACTCACAAAAGTGCCCTGTATATAGCAAGTATATAGAAGGATGACATGAGTTAAAAACTCCAAGTGTTTCTGCAGCCTCACACATGCACGCTAACATGTTTCGGGGGCGTGCCCCCTTCTTCAGAGCTGTGCTAACCAGAACAATCAAATCCCTTGCATTTAAATGCAGTAAAGCACACTCAAATCAGCCCATCCAGTAGACTTCGGTAGAAGTCTACCGATTGGCCTTTGTTGAACGGACTTGTCGGAAAAAAGTCTCTCAATCAGCAACTGTGTTGCAAATCATCCATAAATGTCCATAGACAGGAAAAAAGTGTCCATAAATAATTTGCTTGTTTCTGGCTCTTAACTGCAGATTCGCAGTACCAGAGCCAGCCAAATGGTGAACTGCCAAGCTCAGCCTTGGATCAGGCAGCGGGACAATTCTGGGTGTGCATCTGTGCAGTGACATCATGGGACACATCGGTTGTGGCTTTTATTCACACACCCCACTGTCTCATCCAAGACCGAGCCCGACAGTTCACTATTTGGCTGGCTCTGAAACTGCGAGTGTGCAGTTAAGAGCCAGCGACAAGCAGATTTTTTTAAAAGTCTCTCCTGCCAAGGACCAAGGTGAAAATGTGTGTGTAAGTTTGCAATGATGTAAGGGGCACTGACATAAGATGGCACTCTGGTGACACTAACGTAAGGTGGCATTCTGGGGACATTGACATAAGGTGGCATTCTGGGGACATTGACATAAAGTGGGACTCTGGGGGCTCATACGTAAGGTGGGACTTTGCAGACACTGATGTAAGGTGGCACACTGGGGACACTGATGTAAGGGGAGGCTCTGCAGGATCTGCTGTCAGAGGAGGGATTGCTGGGGACTTTGATGTAAGGGAGGACTCTGATGTGAACGTCTTGCTCATCCTGACTGCTGCACTCCATATTTTGTTTTGTTACTTACTCCTGATCCCTGTACCCTATACATTATGCTGTACATACACCTGACAAAGGTGTTCGTTGTCTCAACAGTTGCTGGTTTTAATTTAGTTCTTCTTTAAGGTAGGCTTTTTGTGTGCATAAAAACATATGTCTGGAAAGGTTTAACCACTTAAAGACCACCCGCAGCAGATGTACTGCGGCAAGGCAGCTCTATTGCATGAACCGCCATACCGGTATGGCGCTTTGTGTAATAGATACAGCGTGCGCATACCCGCGACGCAGTGCCAGAGCCGTTACGTGTGGCCCGGCCATGCGCAATCGCTCCACAGGGTGGCAGAACAGGAATCTGCCAATGCAAACAAGGTGGATCCCATTCTGACAGGGGAGTAGAGAGAGATTGTCTGTTCCTAGTGATCAGGAACAGCGATCTCTCTGTACTCCCAGTCAGCCCACTCCCACTATAGTTAGAGAGCACCTCCCTAGGACATACATAACCCTTTAATCACCCCTGGTGTTAACCCCTTCCCTGCCAGTGTCATTTACACAGTGATCAGTGCATATTTATAGCACTGATTACAGTACTGGTGTCACTGGTCCCCAAAAAGTGTCACTTAGGGTCAGATTTGTCCACCACAATGTCGCAGTCCTGCTAAAAATCGCAGATCGCCACCATTACCAGTAAAAACAATAAAGAAAATTAAAAGTCCCTAACTCTATCCCCTATTTTGTAGACGCTATAACTTTTACGCAACCCAATCAATATATGCTTATTGGGATTTTTTTACCAAAAATATGTAGAAGAATGTATATTGACCTAAACTGATGAATAAATTCGTTTTTTATATATTTTTTGGGATATGCATTATAGCAAAAAGTAAAAACAAAAGAGGTGATCAAATACCACCAAAAGAAAGCTCTATTTGTGGGAAAAAAGGACATCAATTTTATTTGGGTGCAGTGTCGCACCCCGCACAATTGTCGGTTAAAGTAACACAGTGCCATATCGCAAAAAAATGGCCTGGTCAGTAAGGGGGTAAATTCTTCCGGGGCTGAAGTGGTTAAAAAAATGATTGTTTGTTTATTTGCATATGTGAGGCTGTAAGTTGTGGTACAGTGTTTAGTATTTTGTAGATACAAGGACTATGGTATGTATGTAGAATGTATGTAGCAGGTGCAGATTCTGTTCAATGCCCTTTTATGACCATCCTACTGGCCATGCCAATTGTTCGCCATGGTGCCGTATGTGTGCCCCGGAACTTATTTTTCTGTTTTGCCTTAGAGTGCTTAATGTCTTTCATAACCTCAGTCTTGCTCCCATTTTGTCATGCTGTTTTGACGTTGTACTGTTTAAGGGCTAAGTTCACCTTTAGGTAGGGTGACCAGATGTCCCCGGTTTCAGGGGACAGTCCCTGGATTGAGGACCCTGTCCCCGGACCAAATCTGTCCCCGGTTTTGTCCCCTGATTGGATTTGAACAGGGGCCCAAGCCATTTCAAAGACAGTCAATGCAGAATAAAAAAAAATTCTGAATTACACACCCCCACTCTGCTGCTTCTACTAGCATGGTGGGGGGAGGGGGGTATAATTCCCGCTCGCATGTTCCTCTGCCTTGGTTCAAGTCCCGGCCAGCCGCCTGCCTGCCTACCTCCTTGCCTTCCCTAGAGGAGTAATCTTCCTCTGTTCAGTTTCGCTCCCCACCCATTAGTAGCCGGGGCCCGAAGAGAGGCTGTAAGGCGGGCAGTGGTGGTGACAGGCAGAGAAAGGCAGCTGAGCTCAGCTGACAGTGTCCAGCAGCAGGCACAGAGGGGAAGTGGATCTGATCTTGGGGCTGCCAGTGCCTTCAAGGCTTCAACACAGGTGTGCTTTGGGGATGTCTGTGAATAGACTACATTGCGCTGTGCCTGTCTCCCTGGCATAATGGATGGTATCATAACTCACAGGCAGCAGGCATTCTATCATGGCTCTGGCTGGCATTGCACTGCCACAGTGTGTCACATAACATGGCTGCAGGGACAAGGATCTGTGCCTTCCCTTAGTAAAGCAACCTCCCCCACAGTGAGAAAACACTTGTTAGGCACCCATTTAACCACCCTTTGATTGCTCTAGATCTCAACCGCTTCCCAGCCAGTGTCATTAGTACAGTGACAGTGTATATTTTTAGCACTGATCACTTTATTGGTGTCACTGGTTCCCACAAAGTGTCACTTAGTGTCCGATTTGTCTGCCACAATATCGCAGTCCCGTTATAAGTCGCTGATTGCCGCCATTACTTGTAAAAATAAAATATGTCCCAGGATTTAATTTTAAAACACTGGTCACCTTACCTTTAGGAACATGTTATATGTTTCACCTGTATTTCGGGTGTAACATGTTGCTAATCACCCCAACCCTCACTCTCTTGTAGTCCATTGACACTTCCACTAGCTTTCTACCTGAAAGCTCATACAGAGGTACAGGAGGAAAGCTGGAGAAAGTGTCTGTAGTACCCTGACATTGCACCTGTGATCCACTGAGCTACTGATTGCAGGTGTAATGCTTTCCATATTTTTTTTCTGCAAAAATATACACATTTATTATTATTTTTTCTTTGAAGTTGAATTTAACCTTTAAATACTGATTGTCTTAGCTTATATCAGGAGATTCTGTAATATTTCAGGTTATCAGTAAAAGTATGCTCTGTCAGTATATGTGTTTTATCAGTAAAAAAAAGTAATCAGGGGATGGCTACCCTGAACAAACCTCATAAATTCTCAGCTGTCCACAAGCAGTTGTATTTGTGAGCTGATGCTGAATGACCTCTTCCTCTCTCTCTTAGGCCCCATACACACGGGCGTATTGAAAAACAAGCTGTAACATCAATACCGACACCAGGAAAAAAGCCAAGTTAAAAACGCAATTTTATCATTGACGTCTGTGCGCGTTTTGCATTGACATCTTGCGGCGCAACTTGTGTGCCGAGGGTCTTGAAGGGGAACCAGCGCAAAAATTAAAGAAAAAATTTTGCGTGGGGTTCACCCCCCCAAGAGGTACCAGACTTGGTATGGGTTTTAAGGGGAACCCCACACCGAAAAAAATGGCATGGGGTCCCCCCAAAATTCAGACCAGACCCTTATCCGAGCATGCAGCCTAAGAGGCCAGGAAAGGGATTGGGGACGAGCGATTGCTTCCCTATTGGACCATAACAGGCCGCATGCCCTCAACATGGGGGGGTGGGTGCTTTGGGGCAGGGAGGCCCTGCGCCCCCCATCCCAAAGCACCTTGTCCCCATGTTGATGAGGACAAGGGCCTCTTCCCAACAACCCTGGCCCTTGGTTGTCGGGGACTACAGGCGGGGGCTTATCAGAATCTGTTAGCCCCCTTTAACAAGGATGCCCCCCACCCTATGTGAATGAGCATGGGGTACATCACTACACAGGTTCTTAAAATATTTTATTAAATCAGCTCCGGCTTCTTCTCCCTCTCTTCTCCGTCTCCTTCTTTCTTCGGCTCTTTTGCGGGGTCTTCTGAGGGGTCGTCTGTCTTCTGCTCTTTGGCACTCTTTTGCCGCTGTCTCCTCCCTCTCTCTCCTGGAGATGTTGACTCGTCGCTCCCTCCCACTTGAATGCCGGGTCCATACTGTGCCATTGCCTTATATTGGCATAGGGCGGGGCCATCCGCTGACGTCATCCGGAGGCCCACCCACTTATGACGTCACATCCTGGGGCGGGGCTGTGACATCATAAGTGGGTGGGCCTCCGGAAGACATCCGCGGGTGGCCCCATGCCAATATAAGGCAACGGCGCAGTACGGACCGGCATTCGAGTGGAAGAGAGCGACAAGTCAACATCTCCAGAAGAGAGAGGGAGAAGACAGCGGAGGAGACAGCGGCAAAAGAGCAGAAGGCAGAAGACCCCTCAGAAGACGCTGCAAAAGAGCTGAAGAAAGAAGGAGACGGAGAAGAGAGGGGAGAAGATGCCGGAGCTGATTTAATAAAATATTTTAAAAACCTGTGTAGTGTGTTTTTTTGACACTTTTTTTTCCAGGTGAATGGGTAGGGGTACAATGTACCCCATACTCATTCACATAGGGTGGGGAGCCTCTTGTTAAAGGGGGCTTCCGGATTCCAATAAGCCTCCGCCCACAGACCTGACAACCAATGGCCAGTCCCCCTATGTTGAGGGCATGCAGCCTAGTACAGTTCAGGAGGGGGGCGCTCGCTTGCCTCCACCCCCTTACCTGGCCTGCCAGGCTGCGTGCTCAGATAAGGGTCTGGTATGGATTTTGGGGGGGGACCCCGCACTGTTTTTTTTCGGCTGGGGGTTCCCCTTAAAACCCATACCAGACAGAAGGGTCTGGTGCCTCTTGGGGGGAAACCCCATGCAAAAATGTTTCTTTCATTTTTGCGGGGGTTCCCCTTCAAGACCCTCTGCACACAAGTCGCGCAGCAAGTCATATCATCATGATCTGACCTCTGGTGCGACTTCTATTCAAATCAATGGGAATGGAGGCAGAGAAACGCCCGACAAGGCTTAACGCTGTGTATACAACGCTAAGCCAAGTTTTTGAGCGTTTTGCTGGCTCACCATCAAAAACGCTCTAACGCTGCAGCTTCGGAACGCACAGATCCTGGGTTGTTCTTACAGCTTAAGAACGCTGATGCCATCTACAGCTCAAAAACGTCAACGTGTGTATGAGACCATAGAATAACATGGTGTGGTGTTCTTAAGCTGTAAAAACAGCTCAAAAACACGGCGTGAATAACGCCCGTGTTTGAGACCTAAAGGCCAGTACACACAATGCGAATTTCTAACGGGAATTTTCTTTCAATGGCCTGTCATCTGAAATTATTACCGTTACTATGCCCCTTTTGATTTTTCATCACACAAAAGCTGGATGTGCAGACTAGTAAATTTCAACGCAATGTCCGATTTTCGTTCTGTTAGTACGGTTTTCGTAGGAAAAAAAATCATACGACCGAGAATACACATGCTCAGAAACGAAAAAAGATGCAAAAATATTCAAAACATTACGTCACTCCTGACGTTGAGTTCGGACGTACGTATTTTCGTATTGTGAGACAAGCATCCAACAAAAAACGGACGTTCTGTCATCCGAAAATCAGATCGTGTGTACGAGGCTATACTATTGCTCTCTAACATGTAAGCCTGCTGCTAAGTGAAATGGCCAACTGCTGACAGAACGCAAAAAAGGTACCTGTGCTGTTTGTCTTGCGGACACGATTTGGGGTCACCTTGTTTGTCAGGAACTGACATAAGTTTAGTTAATGGCTCAGATCTGTGGATGTTGTATTTTCTGGATGTTATGGACTTTCTGTACAAAGCCCTCCTGCATTGAACTGTATGTACTGCCTTCCTGAATAAATGGGCTGGACAAACCTGCTTGGACTGTTCCTGTTTCATGCATGGTTTACCACTGCCAATATCAGTAGAGCCTGTCTGCTTTACATCATGCATTTTGCTTTTGCTGTAAAATGTAGACAAATGCATGATAATGCCTCTGATGGAAACAAACTCAAAACTTGTAAATACTCAAATACCAATGCTAGAGTCCATGTCTGTTGTTGCAGCTTCAATAATATTTGAAGCCTAAGACCCCATACACACTATTAGATTTTCAGAAGATTTTTGTCTTCATATTTACCAAAACCTTATAATATGAGATCAAACCTTAAGAGTTTAAATTTGTATGCAATCAGGCAGGCCTTTACACTACATGGTTTAGGTAAATCTAAAGGAAAAAATCTGCAGAAAATCTAATGGTGTTTATGGGGTCTAATTCTCTCACCCGCTCTAAAAATAACCTTAAAAACATGAAATCTGACTGGCTGATTTGCGCAGTGCTGGACTGTAAGGGATACCAAATACAGGTATTTAGCGATAGCAGGGATGACCACAGATTGATAGGCTACACTTATAGTGGTTATAAAGGTAAAACGTTTTTTTTTATTGTAATGCATTCTCTGCATTAAGGTAAAAAAACTTTTCAAATTTTGCCTCTCCCAGCCCCCTCTTAAAGACTTACCTAAGCTCGATCTCGATAAAGCACTGTGCCCCAGTGTTGCCAATTCACTGGCAGCCCATAAATTTCAGCACATTTTCGGGCTGCCTGTAAAAGCCCATTACAGGCAGCGGTGCCTGTAAAAAAGATGGCTGCTGGACTATGGAGAATCCCACAACCGGACCTCTGGCCTGCCTGTATCCATCAATCCATTGCTTGGCTGTCCGCATCCTCTGACCACCTCTGTATCCTGTCCGCATCCTCTGACCCCCTCTGTATCCTGTCCGCATCCTCTGACCACCTCTGTATCCTGTTTGCATCCTCTGATCGCCTCTGTACCCTGTCCGCATCCTCTGACCACCTCTGTATCCTGTCTGCATCCTCTGACCACCTCCGTACCATGTCTGCATCCTCTGACCACCTCTGTACCATGTCCGCATCCTCTAACCACTTCTGTATCCTACCGTGTCCTCTGACCACCTCTGTATCCTGTCCGCATCCTCTGACCGTATCTTGTATCATGCCTGCATCCTCTGACCACCTCTGTATAATGTCCGCATCTTCTGACCATCTCTTGTATCATGTCCGCAATCTCTGAATATTTCTTGTCTTGTATCATGTCCGCAGACTCTGAAGGGGAAGCCTGGAGAGGCATCAAAAGTGAGATTGCCACCAGGATGGGGGTCACGGGAGGAGTCAGACGTGTGTGGACTGTGGAGAGGAGACTTTTGGATAAAACCAGAGCCTCCTGACTGAGCCCTGTGCGGTGTACCTGAGAGGAGGTCAGTGATAGCGCCACCAGGCCAGTCTGAGGGGGGGCACTGATGTAAGGGTGAGTGAATAAATAGAATCTGTGGGTAAGTACCAAATGATCCTGCCCCTCTTTGTACCTACTGCCCCCGCGCCAGGGAAAAATATCTGTTAAAAAACACATCAGTGTTATTTACATCAGCTGCTACCTATAAAAAATAGAATTGTATATGACTAATACCACACAAGTGTCAAATATTAAAATCAGTGGCAAGGCAGCGCTATAAGATAAAGTGCACAACATAAACGCTCATGCATATCATGCACAGTCCATAGTCCAGATCAAACAAGTCCCAAGAAATTAATCAGGGGAGTAAAGGTAAATCCTCTGGGTGCCCCAAGGAGAGCAGTAATGCACCACAGCGAAGAGTGGGTGTGAGCAAATTGTGCTAACAGTGGAAGGGGCATTATTTAAGAAAACAAAAGCATTCTTATGTCCATAAAATAATTTTATTTTGCTGTGCCACGAGCAGGGGCGTTGCTAGGTGTGAAAAAGATCAGGGGCTCTAGGCAAAGCGCGCCGTGGCGAAAAACGTATGTGGGTGTGGCTTAAAGGGGCATGGCTTTATGAGGTGTAGCTCGTGTCTGATATGAACAAGGGACGGAGGAAGGAAGAAAGAAAGAGATAGGGAGGGAAGGAAAGAGAAGAGAAGGAAGGTAAGAAAGGGGGATGGAGGGACAGCAGACCCAGATCCTTCACCAAAATAGCAATATGTGTATTCCATAAAGTTTAACAATCAGCAAATAAAGATACTCCAAACACCTGGTGTTGGCGCTTCAATCAGCCCGGCACCATGGTTGGTATGGTGTCAGGATGATTGAAGCGCATTATTTCCATTATTACATTGTAATATAAAATCAAATAGTTCAACTGACCATAATGCAGAATAAGTGGGAGCCCGGAGTGTGTCACTTGCCACTGTTGCCTGCTACCAGATGCCATCAGGTGCCCCCAGCAGAGTCTCTCCTTCCATCTGGTGCCCCCAGCGGAGTCCCTCCTTCCATCAGGTGCCCCCAGCGGAGTCCCTCCTTCCATCAGGTGCCCCCAGGGGAGTGTCCCTCATTACATCACACAGGTGTCCCCCAGCGGAGTCCCTCCTTACACATGTGTCCGCCAGCGGAGTCCCTCCTTACACAGGTGTCCCCAGCGGAGTGCCTCCTTACACAGGTGTCCCCAGCGGAGTGCCTCCTTACTCAGTTGTCCCCAGCAGAGTGTCCCTCCTTACACAGGTGTCCCCGGCGGAGTGTCCCTCCTTACACAGGTGTCCCCAGCAGAGTGTCTCTCCTTACGCAGGTGTCCCCAGCGGAGTGTCCCTCCTTACACAGGTGTTCCCAGCGGAGTGTCCCTCCTTACACAGGTGTCCCCAGTGGAGTGTCCCTCCTTACACAGGTGTCCCCAGAAGAGTGTCTCTCCTTACACAGGTGTCCCCAGCGGAGTGTCCCTCCTTACACATGTGTCCACAGCAGAGTGTCCCTGCTTACACAGGTGTCCCCCAGCGGAGTGCCTCCTTACACAAGTGTCCCCAGCGGAGTGCCTCCTTATACAGTTGTCCCCAGCAGAGTGTCCCTCCTTACACAGGTGTCCCCAGCGGAGTGTCTCTCCTTACACAGGTGTCCCCAGCGGAGTGTCCCTCTTTACACAGGTGTTCCGGACACATTTCTCCCTGTGAGGCGACCCCTGTGG
>BLSH010019025.1:1391140-1418690 GCA_018402905.1 Glandirana rugosa | reverse complement strand
TGTCCCTCCTTACACAGGTGTCCCCAGCAAAGTGTCCCTCCTTACACAGGTGTCCCCAGCAGAGTGTCCCTACTTACACAGGTGTCCCCAGTGGAGTGTCCCTCCTTACACAGATGTCCCCAGCAGAGTGTCCCTCCTTACACAGGTGTCCCCAGCAGAGTGTCCCTCCTTACACAGGTGTCCCCAGTGGAGTGTCCCTTCTTATACAGGTGTCCCCAGCAGAGTGCCTACTTACACAGGTGCCCCCAGAGGAGTGTCCCTCCTGACACAGGTGTCCCCAGCGGAGTGTCCCTCCTTACACGGGTGTCCCCAGCAGAGTGTCCCTCCTTACACAGGTGTCCCCAGCAGAGTGTCTCTCCTTACACAGGTGTCCCCAGCAGAGTGTCCCTCCTTACTGTACAGCCAAGGTTATGTAAGGGGGCAGTGACAGATGCTCCCTGGGCCCCCGCCACACCACCCACATTGCAGAGGCCAGGTGGAAGAACAGTGATGGTCAAAGCCCACAGAGATGTGGGTTTTGACCTCATAGAGCCCCCCATATGACAGATCACAGCTCTGACCATCCCAAGGGCAGAGTGTCTCTCCTTACACAGGTGTCCCCAGTGGAGTGCCTCCTTACACAGGTATATCCAGCAGAGTGTCCCTCCTTACACAATTGTCCCCAGCGGAGTGTCCCTCCTTACACAGGTGTCCCCAGCGGAGTGCCTCCTTACACAGGTGTCCCCAGCGGAGTGCCTCCTTACACAGGTGTCCCCAGCGGAGTGTCCCTCCTTACATAGGTGTCCCCAGCAGAGTGTCCCTCCATATACAGGTGTCCCCAGCAGAGTGTCCCTCCTTACACAGGTGTCCCCAGCGGAGTGCCTCCTTACACAGGTGTCCCCAGCGGAATGTCCCTCCTTACATAGGTGTCCCCAGCAGAGTGTCCCTCCTTACACAGGTGTCCCCAGCAGACTGTCCCTCCTTACACAGGTGTCCCCAGCAGAGTGTCCCTCCTTACTGTAGAGCCGAGGGGATGTGAGGGGGCAGTGACAGATGCTCCCCGAGTCCCCGCCACACCACCCACATTGCAGAGGCCAGGTGGAAGAACAGTGATGGTCAAAGCCCACAGAGATGTGGGCTTTGACCTCCCATATGACAGATCACAGCTCTGACCATCCCAAGGACAGGTCTGGGGAAGTGTGGGCATAGAAAACCTGGATGGTGACAGCAGAGGACAGTCCAGAGATTCCCCCCCAGCAGGACACAAATCTGTGCTACTCCTGACACTTGGAGAGCTTGAAATAATGAGGGACACTATACACCGAGCCACGCACTATGCAGTATCTGATGACCTCTACCCTACCTCCAGAGTAGGGTTGCCACATCATCCCTTTAATCCAGGACACATATGAATTACACAGGTTCTGAGACTAATTTAATGAAGACAAGGCACCAAGTGAGTTTAATTACCACCTTATTCAGCCACATAACCTGCGTAATTAATGTGTGTCCTAGATTAAAGGGATGAGGTGGCAACCCTACTCCAGAGCGGACACTTTAGACGTGCTCCAGCCAGCACGACCTCCTGTGCTACTTAGGAGGTGCCCTCCGTGATCACACTCTGTCATCACTGTGCTGTGCTGTGCTGCCTCCGCTCTCCACTGGGGGTAATACATTCTCCTCATTAGATAGCAATGGAGAAAGCCGCAATCCGGTTTTAATAATTTGTCCGGTTTTGAGATGAATTCAAAACCGGACGCAGGCTTCAAATCCCGTACTGTCCGGGTCAAAAACAGACAGGTGGCAACCCTAGTTAACTCACTCACTGGTCAGAGGAAGTAGGTTTTTAAGAGAGACAGGAAGTTGTTGGTGTGTGTGGAGGAGTCTAGAGGAGACTGTAAACTGTGAACAGTGGATGGTGTTGCAAATGTGAAAGTGCATGGCAGTGTCCTGCCTGGAGCCCGGCTAGCAGAGGAGGTTACCCACTGGAAAAACCCAAGGACTGATTAACTGCGGTAGCAGTTCTGAACTGTGCAAGTTGGTGAGACTTATATTTGCTTCTGTTTTGCTGCTGTGAAGCTATTTAAGTTCAATAAACCTTCCTTTGATTGCAAAGCCTGTGTCCTGTGATCTAGCTGGTCCCCGAACTTTACAACTGGTGCAGGATGCGGGGCAGGACAGGATAACCGGCATAAGAAGAAAAAAAATATATATATATATATTTTTCTTTTTTGGTGTTTTTTTTTTTTTTTTGCTTGCATTTGAACTTTACACTGACATTTAAAGGGACAGTACATTGGTTTTATGTCCTGGGTTAAAGCTGAACAAACCCTGAAAGCTGAACAAATGGAGGAGCTAATTAAACAGCTATCCCTGGCTTATATGCCAGCGCAGACTCGCCACGAAGAAGCTAATCAGCGATTAGCAACCCAGCTAGAGTTACAACAAACTCAACACAAAGAGGCGCTGGCTGAGCAGCAAGAAAGTACTCGCCTGTTGGTGGCCCAGTTTGCAGCCCAGCAGGCAGCCCAGCAAGGGGTTATGCAGGCTCAGATGACTGCCTTACCTGAAGCCATGCAGCAGCTTTCTCAGGAGCATGAGCAAGCGACTGTTACCCCTGGCAACCAGGTGACCGTGAGGGTGAGCCATTTTCTACAGAAATTGTCCTTGAGTGACGATGTGGAGGCTTTTCTTGCTATATTTGAGAGGACGGAAGAGAGAGAAGGGTGGCCCCAGGACCAGTGGGCCAGTCTCATTGCTCCTTTCCTCACTGGAGATCCTCCAAAGCTTACTTCGACCTGCCACCAGATGACGCGAAAGACTATCAAAAGCTAAAGGCAGAAATTCTGGCTTGTCGGGGGGTGACTATGGCCGCCCGGGCCCAACAGGTGCACCAATGGAAGTACCGTCCAGATCGGCCACCCAGGTCTCAAATGCATGACCTGGTGCAGCTGGTAAAAAAATGGCTGCAGCCCAAGGTGTTGTCTGGCCCCCAAATCGTGGAGCGGGTCGTGCTGGACCGATACCTGAGGTCCTTGCCAGACGACCTTCAACAGTGGATCAGCCATGGAGACCCCAAAACAGTGAACCTTCTTGTCGAAAACAAAAACAAGAGAGGCACCTCTAAGTGTAGAAGTACAGTAACAATTTATTCACACAAGGGTGGAGAGTGGAAGTGAGCATGATAAGTACGGAATTCCCTCTAAGGACTCTGCAATCTCTTCTGTGATGACCGGACCGTCAGGTGCAAACCGCCGTATATCACCGTAGCAAACGCTCCGAGTGTATGATGGAAGCCGGCTTGGAAACTCAGAGTGAGGCTTGGTGCGCACCGCTGACCAGACCCAGAGAGATGACGTCCAAGGAGTGCGACGTGTTTCGTGGGCGTTTTGGCTCTGCTGTCGTAGTGGAAACACCACAAAGCAATTGGACAGCACTTTTTCAGTCACAAAGCACAATTCATTTCATCAGCTACTCTTAGGCTTGATGGCTCCTGAGTCCCAGGTCAGACCTTCTTGTCAAGATGGTGGAAAGATATAAAGTGGTGGAGGATCTACTCGGCCCTATCAAGCGTCAAGGGCCCAGTCTGCCATGACCTGTTCGTTCTACTGCCGCCCTTCGGAGGGATGTCCCACGAAATCCTGGAACAAACACCCTGGAAGGCCAAGAAGCCCTACCTGTATCTCCTCAGTGTTCTGTTCCTGTTCAGAGAGTGGGGGATGTACATTGTTTGCAATGTCATTCCTGGGGCCATACCCGGGCACACTGCCCACTGCAAGAGGAGCCCATGGAATGCGGGGTTCTCCAGAGGGGATCTTTTTATACACATAAAGCATGCACCACACATCTTGACCTTGGTGAGGGGAGATTTGAGTGTGAAGTTCAAGTGAACCACCTCCCTGCCAGGGCGTTGTTGGACTCCGGAAGCATGGTAACCCTGGTTCACCCCAGGGTAGTTGGGAGGGTCGGCCCAGTAAACAAAACTTTTTAAGGGTGGTGTGCATTCACTGGGACACTAGAGAATATCCTCTCATCTCGGTGGCCATCTCCACAGAATGGGGCACTGGTACTCAACGTGGGGGTGGTACGTGAGAACTTGGTACATGATGTTATAATAGGATGAGACTGTCCATTATTTGTGATACTGTGGGAACAAGGAGAACTACATGAATGGCCCAGAGACCTGGGAGAAACTAGTCCCCCTGTTCCTGCTGGTGAGGGGAATAACCCTGAACTGCCAAACACTATTAATGAGGATGAAAATGTGAATGATGTGGTTAATGATGAAAGTAATATGGATACGGTTAAGGATGCCAAAATTATGTGGTTCACGGACCTACCGGAACATTGAGGGGGGGGACTATTTCCACTTCAGGTAATGCTGGGGGAAGAGGATGAGGAAGTGGCCTCTATCCCTGCCCTGCTGGATTTGGATGTTCCCCAGGGGACATTTGGTACAGCCCATATGCAGGACCGCACTTTGGCAGGGGAACAGGTTATAGTGGTAAATGGGGTTCCCCACGAGCCAGGTGCGAATGAGTGATGGCCACACTTTGCAGTATGTGATGACTTGCTTTATCGGGTTAACAAAGTAAGAGAAAGTGTGGTAGAACAATTGTTGGTACCCCAACAGTATAGGTGAAAGGTTATGGACCTGGCCCATAACTATGTGTTAAGGGGACACCTGGGTATTGAGAAGACAGAAGCACGGATCACCGACCGGGTTTACTGGCCTAGTCTGAAAGCAGAGGTAAAGAAATACTATGCCTCTTGTCCCACCTGTCGGTTAACTGCTCCGGTGACTCATTTCTGTAGCCCTTTGGTCCCTCTGCCTATAATTGAGGTCCCATTCGGAAGGATAGCCATGGATATAGTGGATCTCTTGGTAAAGTCTATACAAGAAATAACAATGCAGCACTCACTAAAAGCTAACATTAATAAATTAAGTAAAAAAGTCCATAGTCCATGATTCAGAGAGATATATTGCAGGACAGGGATCCACCACAGGGTGGCAGTAGACCTCAATGGAAAGGATTCAAGACCACATGAAAAAACCTCCACCATAAATCACCCAGGCCACTCACCTCCTTGCATGGACCCTTGGGTGAACCAGACAGGTTATTCAAGCCTTTTCCACAACTGGGAGAGAGATAAATAGCTCTTATATGCTGATCCCCTGATCCTAGGTTCCTCAGTCCAGCATAAAAATGTCATAAATCAATAGATGTTCCGATATATGCAAAGTAAAAAGAAATCTAGTGCTCTCTGTATAATTTCACAATTTATTAGTATAAAAATAAATGCACTCACATGCAAAGGCACTTAGACCAAGTTAATTGTGTAGTATAAACCTTAAACCATATAGCGTAATATAATCATGCGTTATATCTCTCCTCTATACAATATAGATATACATATCTGTGCAGAAAGGCATTAAAGTGAATATTCCATAATATTACAAATATTTTGGATTTCAAGGCTGCATCAGTCACATGATCAGTCACATGTAGGATCACCTGATCCATCCACACACTCATCTCTATAGAGACCAATGAAGTGATCGCTGCTTAGCGTACAGATAATCGGAATCAGGGACTGCAATTTAAAACAGGTTAAGAATTAAATAGCAAATATTACTACCTAATTTTAATTATACAGCAAGTGGAAATCTATCCTAATACTTAAAATTACGGCATAAACACTTCACTAATGTGCCCAGGGACATCTACGCCCCCTAGTGACATAAATGATATTGCCAAAAGATTGTGCAAAAATATCATGCCATGTCGCAGCCATCTTCTGAATAAGTCACACATTAGTAAACATCACACATAAGTAAACACATTTTGGAAAAAGGTAACACATTACAACATAATGCAATCAAATATCAGATAAAGAAAAGCAACTAAAAACACAAAAAAAAAAACATTTTAAAAAAAAATCGCAGGAAAATAAAATTGCAGAAGAAAAAAAAAATCCTTATTGATCAGAAATAAAACAATTTAAAAATGTTTAGAAACATTGGGAGTGACTAGACCTTTTTTGATGTTATTCACATGTTCCCTGAGTCTAACCTGCAGGGGCCTGGAAGTTCGTCCTACGTACTGCAAACCGCAGTCGCTTTCCAACATATAAACTACCCCTGCAGTGGAACATGTGATAAGATCCTCAATCTTATATTGCCTATTAGTGGCAGTTGCCACAAACTCTTTATGTTTCTTAATGTTATTCTTAGCGTGCCTACAGGCTAAGCATCTACGACAAGCGTGGAACCCCCTAAAAAGGAAAAAAGGCTATTTTGAGATTGCACAGGGGGATTGATAACCCCGGGGGCCAATTTATCTCTCAAAGAGGGGACATTCCTGTAAATAAAAGCTGGATGTTTGGGTAGAACTGATCCTAACACCCTATCCTGCTTTTATATAGGCCAATGTTTCTGGATCATTTTCTCAAATTTCTTGTGTTGAGCATTATAATCCAAAATCATGCGAAAATTGGAGTCCCCTACTACATCATTTTTAGGTTTGTCACTAATCAGGATTTTTCTATCCATCCTCATAGCCTTTTCCATTTCCTTAACTAATTGACCCTAGTCGTATCCCTTTTGTTGAAAACGGGCAGATAAAACATGAGTCTGTAACACATAATCCTCCTCTTTAGAGCACTTACGTCTAAGTCTAATAAACTGCCCCCTGGGGATGTTTGTCAGGAAAAGTCTCACCGGATGGTGGCGCTGTGGTTCAGGAATCCATAGGCTGCAGTTCCAGTATCCACCAGCGGGTGTCAGTAAAGGGCTCACCTGTTGGTGACACTGTGGCTCCTTGATTCATGGGCTGCAGTTCCAGTGTCCACCAGCGGGTGTCTCCCAGCAATCAGAAGCTCATGAGTAATCCCCTGATGCTCATTGCAGGAAGGATATTTAAAACCTGCCTGACATGTGCTTAGTGCGTTAGTGTTGGTCTCCATGTGCCCCTGACCTGTAATCCTGTATCCTGAATCCTAAATCCTGAATCTGTTCCTGGACCCTTGTCTTGCAGCCTGATCCTTTCCCATCTGCTCTCTCCTTCATCTGTTCCCTGTTCCTGCCTTGTCTTGCTCCCAGCCCCCTCTGACTGATTTCCTGTGTATGACCCTGGCTTGGCTACGTTTACGGTTTGGCATTTCCCTATCTGCTGTATATACTTTATTTAGGCAGTGTTCTTTGTGTGTCACTATTTTGTTATTTGGCTGTTTTACACTGTTTGGTATATTGGCGGTGAGTTTACATCCTTATCCACTTATCTTTTAAATAAATTATATTATTTACACTACTTGTGCCTGGCATTCTCTGTTGCAGTTCACACATCTCTGGTCACACCAGTTACTGACATAACACCAAGGCCAGACCTGACCAGAAGTGACTGCACAGGGAAGCCATTTTGGCTCTCCTGTTGTTTGTGGCAAGATGCATCCAGAGGAGGTTGTACTTTTACTTGCTGGTGACAGAGGAGAAAGAGTTTTGCTGCCATATATTGAAAGAGTGGTCCAGTGATCAGCTGTTAGAATGCATTCGTCTAGCTCATTCACTAGTTGAACATTGCAGTATGATGTTTGGAGATGTTCAGCCATTAATTCAAGTCTGTGCAGAGTTGGCTTTGTCCCGTACTCCTAAAGGCAGTGATGACTTTCTTCCGTCCTTCAGTATGGCTCAGATAGAATAGCTGGTTTGATTATTGGAAGATGACTCGGCTTATTTCTTTGAGTATTATTCAGCATGCTCTCATCAGGTGCTAGTGGAGTGTCTTAACGCAGTGCAGACTCTTGTCAGACAGGCTGCATGTAAACTGAATTTTGTTCAGCCCTTACTACAGGCTTGGTCAGACATGTTGCATTCAACCCCAGTCAACTCGCACCAACCCATTCCTGCGGTTAGACACCTGCCTTCTCAAATATCTCTCTCTCCATCATCCACAACAGCCACAGTTGCAGCCCAGTATACCCTGCTACCAACTATGTGTCCGTACCCTGTTTCCACTTGCTGCACCTATCCTGCCTTTAATCCATTGACAAATACCTCTTCCCCATTACCTACGGCAACCCCACAGAAATCTTCCTTAGCAACTGCTCCCTCTTTTTCACCATCCCTCAGCTTTTCTCTCCCATCAGCTGCACCCCCTGCTCGCAGCCCTGCGTCCACATGCAGAACCTTTTTTGACTAAACCCAAAAAGAAACAAAAGTCTTTTCCAACTTGCACAATCCTGCCACTATCCACATCTGCCTCCACACCAGCCAATTTTTTCCAGCCTGCCTCCACACCTGCCGATCTGTTCCAGCCTGCCTCCATACCTGCCGATCTGTTCCAACCTGCCTCCATACCAGCCGATCTGCTCCAGCCTGCCTCCACACCAGCCGATCTGTTCTAGCCTGCCTGCACACTGACCAATCTGTTCCAGCCTGCCTCCACACAAACCGACCTGCTCCAGTGTGCCTCCTCACCAGACAATCTGCTCCAGTCTGATGATCCGGTGCCCACTGTCCAGTCTGATGATCCAGTGCCCACTGTCCAGCCTGATGTTTCAGTGCCTTCTGTCCAGCCTGATGTTCCAGTGCCTGCTGTCCAGCCTGATGTTCCAGTGCCAGCTGTCCAGCCTAATGTTCCAGTGCCTGCTGTCCAGCCTGATGTTCCAGTGCCAGCTGTCCAGCCTGATGTTCCAGTGCCTGCTGTCCAGCCTGATGTTCTGATGCCTGCTGTCCAGTCGGATGATACAGTGCCCACTCTTCAATCTGATCCGGTGCCCGCTGTCCAGCCTGATGTTCCAGGGCCCGCTGCCCAGTCTGATGATCCAGTGCCCGCTGTCCAGTCTGATGATCCAGTGCCCACTGTCCAGTCTGATGATCCGGTACCTGCTGTCCAGTCTGATGATCCAGTGCCCGCTGTCCAGTTTGATGATCCGGAGCCTGCTGTCCAGTCTGATGATCCGGTGCCTGCTGTCCAGCCTGATGTTCCAGTGCCCGCTGTCCAGCCTGCCTCCACACCTGCCAATCTGTTCCAGCCTGCCTCCACACCAACCTACCTGCTCCAGCGTGCCTCCCCACCAGACAATCTACTCCAGTCTGATGATCCGGTGCCCACTATCCAGTCTAATGATCCAGTGCCCACTGTCCAGTCTGAGCCGGTGCCCACTGTCCAGCCTGATGTTTCAGTGCCTGCTGTCCAGCCTAATGTTCCAGTGCCTGCTGTCCAGCCTGATGTTCCAGTGCCAGCTGTCCAGCCTGATGTTCCAGTGCCTGCTGTCCAGCCTGATGTTCCAGTGCCTGCTGTCCAGCCTGATGTTCCAGTGCCTGCTGTCCAGCCTGATGTTTCAGTGCCTGCTGTCCAGCCTGATGTTCCAGTGCCTGCTGTCCAGCCTGATGTTCCAGTGCCAGCTGTCCAGCCTGATGTTCCAGTGCCTGCTGTCCAGCCTGATGTTCTGATGCCTGGTGTCCAGCCTGATGTTCCGGTGCCTGCTGTCCAGTCGGATGATATGGTGCCCACTGTCAAGCCTGATGTTCCAGTGCCTGCTGTCCAGCCTGATGTTCCAGTGCCCGCTGTCCAGTCTGATGATCCGGTGCCCGCTGTCTAGTCTGCTAATCCGGTGCCCGCTGTCCAGTCTGATGATCCGGTGCCTGCTGTCCAGTCTGGTGATCCGGTGCCCGCTGTCCAGTCTGATGATCCGGTGCCCGCTGTCCAGTCTGATGATCCGGTGGCCACTATCCAGTCTGCTCAGGTGGCCGCTGTCCAGTCTGATGATCCGGTGCCTGCTGTCCAGTCTGATGATCCGGTGACCGCTGTCCAGTCTGATGTTCTGGTGCCAGCTGTCCAGTCTGATGTTCCGGTGCCCGCTGTCCAGTCTGATGTTCTGGTGCCCGCTGACCAGTCTGATCCGGTGCCCGCTGTCCAGCCTGATGTTCCAGTGCCCGCTGTCCAGCCTGGTGTTCCAGTGCCAGCTGCCCAGTCTGATGATCCAGTGCCCGCTGTCCAGTCTGATGATCCAGTGCCCACTGTCCAGTCTGATAATCCGGTGCCCGCTGTCCAGTCTGATGATCCAGTGCCCGCTGTCCAGTCTGGTGATCTGGTGCCCGCTGCCCAGTCTGATGTTCCAGTGCCAGCTGTCCAGCCTGATGTTCCAGTGCCAGCTGTCCAGCCTGATGTTCCAGTGCCAGCTGTCCAGCCTGATGTTTCAGTGCCAGCTGTCCAGCCTGATGTTCCAGTGCCTGGTGTCCAGCCTGATGTTCTGGTGCCTGCTGTCCATTCGGATGATCTGCTGCCCAATGTCCAATCTGATCTGGTGCCCGCTGTCCAGCCTGATGTTCCAGTGCCCGCTGTCCTGCCTGATGCTCCAGTGCCCGCTGCCCAGTCTGATGATCCGGTGCCCGCTGTCCAGTCTGATGATCCGGTGCCCGCTGTGCAGTCTGATGATCCGGTGCCTGCTGTCCAGTCTGATGATCCGGTGCCCGCTGTCCAGTCTGATGTTCCGGTGCCTGCTGTCCAGTCTGATGTTCTGGTGCCCGCTTTCCAGTCTGATCCAGTGCCCGCTGTCCAGCCTGATGTTCCAGTTCCCGCTGTCCAGCCTGATGTTCCAGTGCATGCTGTCCAGTCCGATGGTCCGGTGCCTGCTGTCCATTCTGATGATCTGGTGCCGCTGTCCAGCCTGACGATTCGATGCCCGTTGTGCAGCCTAGTGTGCCTCTGCCCGCTGCCCAACCTGATGTGCCTCTGCCCAGCCTGATGTGCCTATGCCCGCTGCCCAGCCTGATGTGCCTCTGCCCAGCCTGATGTGCCTCTACCAGCTGCCCAGCCTGATGTGCCTCTGCCCGCTGCCCAGCATGATGATCCAGTCCCTGATGCCCAGCCAGCCTCTGGACGTTCTGTGCCCAACAACCCGCCTGCCTCTGATGGTCCACTGCCCAATGGTAAGTCTACCTTCTATGATCTTGCTCATCTTCTCCCTACCACACAGCTGGATTCTACTAACTATATACCAGCTACTCAGTTGGATTGTTGCGTAAAGGCTGAGTGTCCACCTGTTAAAGGGTCTGAAAGCTCTGAACCCTCACGTGATTTATCTGCTTGTCCTAAGATTCAGTTGACGGTTGCCTCGGTCGAGTCCCTCTAGCAGTGTGTTGCTCCTATGGCGCCCAAGCCTTGTGGTCCGGACATAACCTTGGTAACTGATAGCTGCATTTGCCTTCATGGCCCTGGTCATGGTAAGCTCCTAGGGAATGGCGGAGTATGATCTGTGCCTTGCCATGATCTGGGAGTGACTGCCACAGCTCCGGGTGTACTAGGGGACCCAGGTTGGGTAACCAGTGCCTCGGAAAAACCTAGCTGGCTTTTTATGTGCAGTGCAAGTTTTGGAAACCAGACAAGCTATTTAGTTATGACAGGACACACCGGTGTCTGTCTTCCTTTACTGTCACGTGACCCCAGGGCTAAATTTGAAGATAACCTGTGGAACCCCAGCGTTGGGGTATCTGCTGTTTTGAGGGACTTGAAGTGTCAAATGTGCTACATCTCAGGGAATCTGGCCAGCAGGACACCCAGCCAGTCGTTTGACCTCAACAGTGGGATACTCAGCCAGTTACCTGACCCAGGTGGGGGGACACGTTACCTATCAATGGATTTTGGCAGTAGGGCATCTTGCTTGAAACCCGGCACTTCTTTGGCTTAGAAGGAACTTCTTCTGTGGACTTATGTAACAAAAGACTGTTTCTTATGGATTGGTTCAGCTACTGCTGTTTGGAGCGTCCTGAGGCCGCTCCTTAGAGGAGGGTACTGTCAGGAAAAGTTTCACCAGCTGGTGGGGTTGTGGCTTAGGGATCCATGGGCTGCAATTCCAGTATCCACCAGCAGGTGTCAGTAAAGGGCTCACCTGTTGGTGGCACTGTGGCTCCTGGATCCATGGGCAGGTGTCTCCAGCGGGTGTCTCCCAGAAATCAGAAGCTCATGAGTCATCACCTGATGCTCATTGCAGGAAGGATATTTAAAACCTGTCTGCCATGTGCTTAGTCCCTTGGTGTTGGCCCCTGACCTGTAATCCTGAATCCTAAATCCTGAATCTGTTCCTGGACCCCTGTCTTGCATCCTGATTCTTTCCCACCTGCTCTCTCCGTCATCTGTTCCCTGTTCCTGCCTTGTATTGCTCTCAGCTCCCTCTGACTGATCTCCTGTGTATGACCCTGGCTTGGCTACGTTCCCTATCTGCTGTATATACTTTGTTTAGGCAGTGTTCTTTGTGTGTCATTATTTTGTTATTTGGCTGTTTTACACTGTTTGGCATAATGGCGGTGCGTTTTATCATTTTATCCACTTATCTTTTAAATAAATTAAATTATTTACACTACTTGTGCCTGGCATTCTCTGTTGCAGTTCACACATCTCTGGTCACATCATTTTCTGACAATGTTACACAACCAGTTTCGATGGTGACAACTTCCAAGTGGAATGTACGCATTCTGATCAGTGGGCTTGAAGTGATTCATCATCTTAAAACAATTCCCTTCTTTCAGAATCTCTAAATTGAGGAAGACAATATGCTCACTACTAACATTCCACGTAAGAGAAATGTTTTTAGTGTTGGCATTAAGTTTTTGTATAAACGTTCCAAACTGGAAGCATCTCCTTCCCATACCATGACTAAGTCATCTATATTCCTAAGATAACAAATGAGCTCCTGGGGACACTGTTTAAATACCATTTCTTCCTCCCAATGGGCCGTAAATTGGCCACACTGAGAGCGAACCTAGCCCCCATTGCCACCCCTCTAGTCTGCAAGTAGAATTGTTTGTTGTACCAGAAATGATTCTTGGATAGACAAAAATCCAAACTTTGCAACAAAAACTCCTGATGTTCCGAGGAGAGATCAGAAGAAGAGAGTGCCAATTGCACCGAGGATAAGGAGTCCTCATGGCCTATTATTGTATACAGAGAACTGACATCCGCTGTGATAAGAAGGCTTGATGGGGAAGCTGGAAGTGTTTCAAATATCTGAATGATATGTTTGGTATCTCTTAGGTATGCATCCATTTTAAAAAACAGAGGTTGCAAGAAACAGTCAATGTACTGACCCAGTCGAGCAGTGACTGAGTCAATACCATTGACTATAGGCCTACCTGGAGGGTTGGTGCTGTCCTTATGTATTTTAGGCAAACAGTCTATTATAGGTGTTCTACAATATAATGGGTCTAGATACGCTGCCTCTTTTTTATTTATGATCCCTTCACTTTTCCTATCCAATATCAAGGTATGCAGCTCGTCTTTGAACTGCAACATAGGGTCCTTTCTGGGCAGCTTATAGGCGTTCCTATTCCCCTAGTAAGTTTGCCATCTCATTCTCATAGTAAGCCTTGCTGAGAACCAACAACCCCTAACCCCTTTATCTGCTGGGCATATTACTAGATCTTTCTTGGTTTCCAAAGACTTAATACCCTCCCTAATAAACTGAGGATCCCTCATTTTCCATATTTTCTCTCATTTTCCTCTGTTTAAGGAGCAAAAAAATCGAATAATTCAAGCCCTTTTTTGGTGAAAAAAATCACTCCACTCTGTCCTAGACCTTTTCACTAAAAAAGGGCTTGAATTATTGGATTTTTTGTTGCTCTGTAAACAGAGGAAAATTAGAAGATTAGAAGCTCAAATCAGGGATTTCCTTAAAAATACAGAACCTCATCAGAACACACTGAGACCCAGAAAGGACTCTATGTTGCAGTTCAAAGATGAGCTGCATACCTTGATTTTGGATAGGAAAAGTGAAGGGATCCTAAATAAAAAAGAGGCAGCGTACCTAGACCCATTGAATTGTAGAACCCCCATAATATACTGTTTGCCTAAAATACATAAGGACATCTCCAAACCCTCCAGGTAGGCCCATAGCAATAGCCACTGCTCGACTAGGTCAGTACATTGACAGTTTCTTGCAACCTCTGTTTTTTAAAACGGATGCATACCTAAGAGATACCAAACATATCATTCAGATATTTGAAACACTTACAGCCTCCCCATCAAGCCTTCTTATCACAGCAGACGTCAGTTCTCTGTATACAATAATAGGCCATAAGGACACCTTATTCTCTGTGCAATGGTCAATCTCCTTCTGATCTCTCCTCATCAAGAGTTTTTGTTGCAAAGTTTGGATTTTTGTCTATCCAAGAATTATTTCTGGTACAGCAAATAATTCTACTTGCAAACTAGAGGGGTGGCAATGGGGGGCTAGGTTTGCTCCCAGAGTGGCCAATCTATTTATGGCCCTCTGGGAGGAAGAAGTGGTATTTAAAGAGCACCCCCAAGAGCTCATTTGTTATCGTAGGTATATAGATGACTTAGTCATGGTATGGGAAGGAGATGCATCCAGTTTGGAACGTTTTATACAAAAACTTAATGCCAACACTAAAAATATTTCACTTATGTAGAATGTTAGTAGTGAACATATTGTTTTCCTCGATTTAGAGATTCTGAAAGAAGGGAATTGTTTTAAGATGATGAAACACTTCAACCCCATTGATCGGAATGCATACATCTCACTTGGAAGTTGTCACCATCGAAACTGGTTGTGTAACATCTCCAAGGGGCAGTTTATTAGACTGAGATGTAATTGCTCTAAAGAGGAGGATTATGTGTTCTAGTCTCAAGTTTTAGCTGCCTGTCTTCAACAAAAGGGATACGACAAGGAGTTATAGTAGTTAAAGAAATGGAAACGGTTAGGAGGATGGATAGAAGAATCCTGATGACAAATCTAAAAATGATGTAGTAGGGGACACCAATTTTCACATGATTTTGGTTTATAGTGCTCAACACAAGTAATTTGAGAAAATAATTCTGAAACATTGGCCTATCTTAAAGCAGGATAGGGTGTTAAGATCAGTTCTACCCGAACGTCCAGAGTTTATTTACAGGAAGGCCCCCTCTTTGCAAGATAAATTGGCCCCCGTGGTTATCAATCCGCCTGTGCAATCTCAAAATAGCCTTTTTTCCTTTTTAGGGGGGTTCCATGTTTGTGGTAGATGCGTGGCCTGTAGGCACGCTAAGACTAACATTAAGAAACATAAAGAGTTTGTGGCAACTGCCACTAATAGGCAATATAAGATTGAGGATCTTATAACATGTTCCACTGCAGGGGTAGTTTATATGTTGGAATGCGACTGCGGTTTTCAGTACGTAGGACGAATTTTCAGGCCCCTGCAGGTTAGACTCAGGGAACATGTGAATAACATCAAAATGGTCTAGTCACTCGCAATGTTTCTAAACATTTTAGGAAATTTCATAACTGTGACCCCAGGGGTTTAAAATTCTGGGGGCTCGAAAAGGTCAGTCGCCATTGGAGGGGTGGCCATTACATCAGGCAACTAAGTCGCCGCGAGTCCTTTTGGATTTATGAGACCAAAGTGTCAGTGCCCACAGGTTAAAACATGGAATTTGATCCAAATTGTTTTATTTCTGATCGTTACATTTTTTTTTTTTAATTTTGATGTTTTTTGTGCTTTTAGTTGCTTTTATTTATCTGATGTTTGATTGTATTATGTTGTAATGTGTTACCTTTTTCCAAAGTGTGTTTACTGTGATTTATTCAGAAGGTGGCTGCGACGTGGTGTGATATTTTTGCACAAATTTTTGGCAATATCATTTATGTCCTTGGGCACATTAGTGAAGTTTTTATGCCGTAATTTTAAGTATTAGGATCGATTTCCTCTTGCTATATAATTAAAATTAGGTAGTCATTTTTTCTAGTTAATTCTTAACTTGTTTTAATTTGCGATCCCTGATTCCGATTATCTGTACATTAAGCAGTGATGGCTTCATTGGTCTCTATGGAGATGAATGTGTGGTTGGATCAGGTGATCCTGCATGTGACTGATCATGTGACCAATGCTCCCACAGTGCTTGGGATTGCGAGTCACATGACTGGCCGGCTTAATCAGGGACATTCGTTTGGTGGCTATTAAAAACATGCTGTGGACTGCTTCCCCTATCCCGCCTAGGATGATACGCGTGCAGGAAACCGGGAGGTGCACGTCATGCCAGCGGAGTATACCTGTTTGGAAACTTGGCACTTGGTCTAAGGGCCTTTGCATGTGAGTGCATTTATTTTTATACTAATAAATTGTGAAATTATACAGAGAGCACTATATTTATTTTTAGTTTGCATTTATCGGAACATGTATGGCTTTATGGCGTTTTTATTCTGGACTGTGGAACCTAGGATCAGGAGGATCAGCATATAAGAGCTATCTATCCCTCTCCCAGTTGTAGGAAAGGCTTGAATGACCTGTCTGGTTCCCCCAGGGGCCCATGCAAAGAGGTGAGCGGCCTGTGTGATTTATGGTGGAGGTTTTTTCCATGTGGTCTTGAATCCTTTCCATTGAGGTCCACTGTCACCCTGTGGTGGATCCCTGTCCTGCAATTTATCTCTCTGAATCATGGACTATGGACTTTTTTACTTAATTTATTAATTTTAGCTTTTAGAGAACTCTGCACTATTATTTCTTGTATATACTGGCACTAGGATTTGCAATATTGACCTAGAGTGTTCAGCTGCTAATAGTTTAGTATTTATTTTTATTTATTTATTTTTTTCCTTGCGCTGATTGATTTTCCATTTATTTGTCTATCCTTGGTAAAGTCTGCTCAAGGTCACTCCTACATACTGGTGATCCTCCACTATGCCACCCGATATCCTGATGCGCTACCCCTGCGGAATACCTCCTCTAAGGCTATTGCCCAGGAGTTATTCCAGTTGTTCACACAGACTGGTTTTCCTATGGAAATACTCACGGACCAGGGCACTCCATTCATGTCGATTCGTTATCTATATCGTTATGGCCGATGTGTGTAAGCTGTTCCAGATTAAACAGCTGCGCACATCAGTCTACCATCCCCAAATGGACGGTTTGGTAGAACGCTTTAATAAGACTCTTAAGTCCATGCTCAAAAGAGTGGTACAAAGGGATGGGAAAGACTGGGACTGTCTGTTACAGCTCTCCTATTTACTATCCGGGAAGTGCCCCAGGCCTCCACTGGGTTTTCGCCCTTTGAGTTGGTGTATGGGCGGAGACCTCGTGGACTACTGGACTTGGTTAAAGAGGAATGGGAAAGTGAGCCTATTCAGCATAACAGTGTTCTTGAATATGTCCCAAATGCAGAAAAGGATCTTAACTGTGATGCCACTGGTCAAAGAACATTTGCAAAATGCCCAGGAGACTTAACGACGGGTATATAATAGAGCCGCTAAAATAAGACACTTCCAAGTGGGGGATCGAGTAGCGGTGTTGATCCCCACTGTCTAAAGTAAGCTCTTGGCCAGATGGCAAGGTCCCTTTGAAGTGGTGGAAAAAAACGGGGGAGGTAAATTATAGAGTCCACCAGCCAGGCAAGAGGAAACCGTATCAGATATATCATGTGAACTTGTTAAAGCCCTGGACAGACAGGGAACTGGTGACCTCTCTGGCTGGTGCAAGACTCAAGCCTCAGGTTGGGGTGGAGCGTATCCAAGTAGCAAATACCCTGTCTAAAATCCAAAGTCAGCAAGCCAAGGAGCTCTTGCAGAGAAATAAAGAAACATTTTCAGACTTGCCAGGTCTAACTAATATCGTAGAGCACGATATTATTATGGAACCAGGAGTCAAGGTTTTTGTCCGGCCTTACTGTGTCCCAGAGGCTCAAAATAAGCCCGTTTCAGAGGAAGTGAAGAAGATGTTGGACCTGGAGATTATTGAAGAAACGCAAAGTGAATGGTCGAGCCTGATTGTGTTGGTACCAAACCCCAACGAGACTCTGCGATTCTGCAATGATTTCCGGAACGTTTCAAGGTTTGATGCCTACCCCCATGGTAGATGAGCTTATTGAGAGACTAGGTCCAGCCAGGTATATCACTACCTTAGACCTTACTAAGGGGTATTGGCAAATCCCATTGACTAAGGCTGCTAGAGAGAAAACTGTGTTTTCTACCCCAGAGGGGAGTTTTTAGTACAAAAGAATGCCTTTTGGACTACAAACTGCTCCAGCTACATTCCAGCAAGCAATGGATAGGATTTTATGGCCCCACTGGGAGTATGCCTCCGTATATCTGGATGACATAGTCACCTTTAGCAGAGATTGGGAATCACACTTGCCCAAAGTCCAGGCCGTGTTGGACACCCTTTGGAAGGAAGGGTTTACAATAAACCCTGAAAAATGTGCTTTGGGAATGGAGGAGGTGAAATACCTGGGATATATCGTAGGCAAAGGGCTGGTAAAACCTCAGGTCAGCAAGGCAGAGGCTATACAGAGTTGGCCCTGCCCCCCTATAAAAAAGCAGGTACGTGCATTCCTGAGCACGGTGGGATACTACAGAAGGTTTGTACCCAACTTTGCCACATTGGCAGCTCCATTGACCGATCTGATTAAGGGTCGGAAATCGGTTATGATTGAGTGGAATGCAGATGCGAAAAGGCTTTTTTTGGAGCTTAAATTTGGCACTGTGTCAACACCCTGTCTTGATAGCACCAACCTTTTCAAAAGAGTTTATTGTCCAGACCGATGCTTTCGATGTAGGGTTGGGAACGGTTCTGTCACAGGTTGTCTATGGCGAGGAGCACCCGGTAGTCTTCCTCAGTAGGTGGTTGACACCAGCAGAGAAAAACTATGCTACAGTTGAGCGAGAGTGTCTGGCCATTAAGTGGGCTCTCAAATCCCTTAGATATTATGTCTTTGGGAGGAGGTTTAGGCTGATTTCGGACCATGGCCCTTTAACATGGATGAGACAAGGTAAAGGGACTAATGCCAGGATTACTCTTTTGTTCCTGGCACTCCAGCAATTTAGGTTTGTAGTGGAACATAGGTCCAGGAGACTGCATCAAAATGTGGATGCCCTCTCCCGAGTCCATTGTTTGAGCTCCACAGTTGCCGCCACCTCCTTGGCGTTGGGGCAGAGGGGGGATATGTACAGGATGCCGCGGCTGGGTCCTGGAAGGGCGCTATATTTGGACTGTGGTCCCTTTAAGGGAACAAAAAAGGGTTAACTCACTCACTGGTCAGAGGAAGTAGATTTTTAAGAGAGACAGGAAGTTGTTGGTGGGTGTGCAGGAGTCTAGAGGAGACTGTGAACGGTGAACAGTGGATGGTGTTACAGCTGTGAAAGTGCATGGCAGTGTCCTGCCTGGAGCCCGGCTAGCAGAGGAGGTTACCCACTGGAAAAACCAAAGGACTGATTAACTGCGATAGCAGTTCTGAACTGTGCAAGTCGGTGAGACTTATATTTGCTTCAATAAACCTTCCTTTGATCTTCCTTTGATTGCAAAGCCTGTGTCCTGCGATCTAGCTGGTCCCCCGAACTTTACAGCACTCACAGCAACTAATGGCCACACACTCTCGTGCCTGGCAAAACAGCGTTTTTGAGTTGTCAAAATCTTTTATTGCAGACAAATCCTTAAGCCATCACACTTACACAGATTAAAAATATTGAAAACATGTAGTGACTCAAAAGCTGAGGTTAAAACAGCTTGTGACAATTCGAATGGATCTCACCCGACACCGTCTGCAGTACATGCGTCTCCTAAGCCTCCTACATCTACTACCAACTTAGCTGGTTGTCATACAGCCACGTCCCTGACATGTTTTGAAACACAGACTTACTCATGGGATAGGCTGTACGGCTAGGCAACCCTTCCTACTATGGGAGGCAGTATGCATATGTAAGTACACTCACATAATGCTGCTCTGAAGCAGAGCGGCTGTATTCCTCCTAGTAGACTGAACTTTTTACCATCCAAACCATGAAGGAACGGCATTAGTGACCACAGCGCTGGAATCATACACATCCAGTGTCTGTGTCACCCAGAAACAGCATAAAAGATACACATAAAATTGAATTTCAACTGGGCACTTCAAATGGTAGACCCAAGACTAAAAACTCATATGTAATAAGACATCCTAGATGTCTCACATGTAATACAAACTGCACACAGTTAGATGAAACACAGCACATATAGTATAAAATCACTTAAAAATCATACTATAACAATGAATGAGGAACCACAGGTAATGTAAGAGTGGAACCACATAATAGAGACTTTGGAGGACACACTAAATCAGTACTAGACATCACTGATGAAACAGTTCAAGTCTAGTTCTACATTTAAGCCATTCGGCATTAAAGTATTCAAAAAATAAATCCAATTTGTGTCTCGCTTTGATAAATCCTGAACCAAATTTGAGCCCCTCCATTTAAGAAGAACCCGGTCCATGTTGTGTACATTTCTAAAATGGAGTGACACACTATGATTCTTAAAACCATTTTTTATGTTTGTGATGTGCTCAGAGATTCGGATCCTCAGCAAGCGTTTTGTGCGACCTACATAATATAACCCACATGGGCACCACAACAGGTACACTACCTGTGTAGTATTGCATGTTATAAATTCATTGATGGTGAAATTGCTATCAACATCCCCAGAATTAAATGACTTGCGACCCCTATTACTAGTGGTGACGGTTCTACAGCACACACATTTTTGGCATGCATAGAAGCCTTTTAAGTTAAATGGCATTTTTGCTGTCCGGGGGGGTCCAAGATTTTTTTAACCCCTCTGTCACCAAAATGTAGTGCCTTTCTATAGATACATATGGGCCTTGGTGGTAAAACTGGCCCCAAATCCTTATCCAAAGAAAGCACATGCCAGTGTTTATAGAATATATTTTCAATATCTCTATATTGGTAGTGAAAATCTGATATAAATCCCCATTGTTGTTGGTTTGACCCATTTGATGTTTTCACATTCTCTAAGGTTTGAGATCTAGGTATATTAGCTACATCATTTATCTCAAACAATAATTGTTCTTCACTGTATCCTTTTTGCACAAACCTATCCCTTAGGATACCTGCCTGTGTATAGTAACCATCAGGTTTACTGCAATTCCGTTTAACACGCATCAGTTGCCCTTTGGGGGTGTTTTTATCCAGGTAGGGGACGCGCATCGCGGTGATCGGGAACGAGGCTTGTCCCTTGGACACAGCCCGCCCCAATCAGGGTAAATGAACCAATGAAATGGCTCTTTACAACATGGCCGGCTGTGTCCAATCACAGCCGATCATAAATGTAAACAGTTCACAGGTAACGCGCTGTTACCTGGCTCTTCTCCTCACACACCGATCCAGTGTGAGGAGAAGAAGAGAACTGTGAGTGACACTTGTTTGTTCAATATTACTGTGCCCAGATTGTGCCCCACTCCCCTAAAGAGTACCTGTCAGTCAATCAGAGTACCTGTCAGACCATTAGAGTACCTATCAGACCGTCAGAGTACCTTTCAGTCAATCAGAGTACCCTATCATCGCATCAGAGTACCCGTCAGTCCCTCAGAGTACCCGCCATACCATCAGAGTACCCACCATACCATCAGAGTACCCACCACACCATCGGAGTACACTATCATCACATCAGAGTACCTGTCAGTCCATCTGAGTACCCGCCATACCATAGGAGTACCTGTCAGTCCATCAGAGTACCTGCCATTCCATCAGAGTACCCGCCATTCCATCAGAGTACCTGTCATACCATCAGAGTACCTGCCATACCATCAGAGTACCTGTTATACCATCAGAGTATCTGTCATACCATCAGAGTATCTGTCAGTCCATCAGAGTACCTGCCAGTCCATCAGAGTACCTGCCATTCCATCAGAGTACCTGCCATTCCATCAGAGTACCCGCCATTCCATCAGAGTACCCGCCATTCCATCAGAGTACCTGTCATACCATCAGAGTACCTGCCATACCATCAGAGTACCTGTTATACCATCAGAGTATCTGTCAGTCCATCAGAGTATCTGTCAGTCCATCAGAGTACCTGCCAGTCCATCAGAGTACCCGCCAGTCCATCAGAGTACCTGCCAGTCCATCAGAGTACCTGCCAGTCCATCAGAGTACCTGCCAGTCCATCTGAGTACCCTATCATCACATCAGAGCACCTGTCAGTCCATCAGAGTACCTACCAGTCCATCAGAGTATCTGCCAGTCCATCAGAGTACCTGCCAGTCCATCAGAGTACCCTATCATCACATCAGAGCACCTGTCGGTCCATCAGAGTGCTTGTCAGTCCATCAGAGTACCCAACAGTCCATCAGAGTAACTGACAGTCCATCAGAGTACCTGCCAGTCCATCTGAGTACCTGCCAGTCCATCTGAGTACCCTATCATCACATCAGAGTACCTGTCAGTCCAGCAGAGTACCTGCCAGTCCATCAGAGTACCTGCCAGTGCATCAGAGTACCTGTCAGTCCATCAGAGTACCCGCCAGTCCATCAGAGTGCCCGCCAGTCCATCAGAGTGCCCGCCAGTCCATCAGAGTGCCCACCAGTCCATCAGAGTACCTGCCAGTCCATCAGAGTACCCTATCATCACATCAAAGCACCTGTCGGTCCATCAGAGTGTCTGTCAGTCCATCGGAGTACCTGACAGTCCATCAGAGTACCTGCCAGTCCATCAGAGTACCTGACGAGCAGTCTAGTGTAACCTGTCATATAGCCACCATGTCCAAAAGGTTATACACTCCAGAAGAAGCACACCAAATGCTATGCCTGGCCGATGAGAGCAGTGGGGAGCTCTCATCGCCCAGTGACAGTTCCGATTACGGTTCTGATTTGGAATACCAGCCCACCGAAGAAAGTGTGTCATCGTCTGAATTTGAGGAGGAAGTAGTCCGTCGGAAAAGAAGATGGTTTGAAGACGAGGCAGCTACCAGCAGTGCCAGAGACCCTAATGGCTAATCGGCAAATGCCAATGGCGCTAGACCAGAAGAAGAGAGGCCCAGTACAAGCACTGGAATTCCACATCAAAGAATTAGGGCCTAAACCCAGCTTCCAGATTCCTTAGCAAATCCACAGTGGCTGCCCTCTAGCACAGGGTCACCCACAATTCCCCCTTTTACAGCACAGCCAGGCGTGCAGGCCAACACAGAAGGTTTCTCCGAAATTGATTTTTTTAATCTATTTTTTCCTAATGAGCTATTGCAAAGCATCGTGAACCAGACAAACCTTTATGCCCAACAACACATTCGGAAAACAACCTGAACTCTTTCTATGCCCGTCCTTTTGAATGGAGACCCCTAACCATGGAGGAGCTTAAAATATTTTTTGGCCTTACATTCAACATGGGGATTACAAAGAAAAATAAACTGCATGCATATTGATTGACCCACCCCATCCACCATATGCCAATTTTTGCATCTGTCATGACCAGGTCATGATAATGCAGTTCCTGCATTTCAGCAATAACTCGCAGTGCCCCCCAGAAATCATCCCGACTTTGGTAGATTGTTTAAAATTCGCCCCCTAATTGTTTTTTTTTCTAAAAGGTTTGCTGAACTCTATATCCCTGAACATAATATTTCTGTGGACAAATCCCTGGTCCATTTCACAGGCCGCCTGGGTATGAAGCAGTACATCCCCAGTAAGAGGGCCAGGTATGGAGTAAAGCTCAACAAGCTTTGTGAAAGCTCCACTGGATACGTGCACTCCCAAAGACTCCCATCTCCAGCCCCCTGATTGTCCATCATACATGGGAATAAGCGGGAAAATTGTCTGGGAATTGGCTTACCCACTCCTCAAGAAAGGATATCATATTTACATGGACAATTATTGCACAAGTTTGCCCCTTTTCCGCCACCTATATCAGGAGGATACTTTGGCCTGTGGTACTGCAAGAGAAAACAGAAAGGGCTTCCCACAGAGTCTAATCACCACTAATTTGCAAAGGGGGGAATCAGCAAGCCTCAGAAACGAGGAAGTGTTGGCTGTGAAGTGGAGGGATAAGAAAGATGTGTACATCATGTCCACAATCCACAATGCCACCTCAGTGGAACTTCTAAGAAGACAGGGTCCCGTTGAAAAGCCTCATTGTATCCACGAGTATAATAAATTCATAATTCATGGGGGGGGGGGGGTGGATTTAAATGACCAGATATTGCAGTCCTATCTACCAACTAGAAAATCCCTCTTCTGGTACAAAAAAGTTGCGGTTTACATTTTTCTCATGGCCATGTACAATGCTTACGTCACCTATCAACAAAAAGACCCAACCCCTTCCTAAACTTCATTCAAGACGTCATTACTGCCCTGATATATCCACAAGGATCCCCCCCAGAAAGTATTCGCAGTGATTGTCTCAGCAGACTGCATGAGCGTCATTTTCCTGAACATATTCCCCCATCAGCAACCGGAAGAAGACGCCAAAAAAGATGTCGGGTGTGCAGCAAAAGAGGAGTTAGGAAAGACACCAGTTTCTATTTTCCCCAATGTCCCTCCAATCCTGGCCTTTGCATGGGAGAATGCTTCAAACGCTTTCATACACTTGTAAATTATTAGTATTTCAATAATATTTCAAATAGACTGCCATTTCCCATTTTTAAATTCCTGTGCTGATTATTTCCCTGGACCAACCATACCACTGCCTTCCATGTGAACTGGCCCTGGCCTGTTTATGGACTATGCCTCTGCCTGCAGTCTGCATTGTTTATCCTCCATATTTCTGCCTTTCCCGTGAACTGACCCTGGACTGTATTGACTATGCCTCTGCCTACCGTCTATTTCTGCCTTTTACTGGCACTGACCTCGGCCTGATGAACCATGTTTTTGCCTGCCACTTGGACTGATCTTTCACCCTGCTACACAGGGGTCTCACATATGTGAGGGGCTCCAGAATGATGTTCTGATTTGAGAAAACCAGCTATTGGTTTTCTCTTTGTTTTGTAATTCCTAGAACAGGGTCTGGTGTCCGGAGGCTTCAAAACGATTTGGGTGGGAGAAGCCTCTACCCCTGTCCCCATTCTTTCCTGACCGAGGCCCTAAGCTTGATGGTCCTGCCTGCTGCCTGGACAGATACTTTGGCTGTACTGACAATATCTCTGCCTGCACTGACCCAGAACTTTTTATGGACCATGTGTCTGCTGCCTGGACCCAATACTTTTGGTTGTACTCTGCCTACTGTATCTCTGGCTGCTGCCTGTGCTATGGATAGTATTTCTGCCTGCTGCATGGATGAACCTTTCGCTGCTGCTGACCACATCCCTGCCTGCTACCTGGACCAATGCTTTGACTGTGCTGCCAATATCTCTACCTGCTACTATGGACAGTATTCCTGAGGCTGCCTGTTTTGCTGTCACTGTCCACGTTCCTGCCTGCTGCCTGGACTGATGCTCTCCTCTGTTGACCACTGCACTACTAAAACCGCAGGTAATCTTTTCTTACCCTTTTCTCAGTAGAATGTATTTTGGTTTTTAATTTGTATGTACTGTACATGCTATGTGTTAGAAATATGAAGGGACTTCAACAATGTGATAGGTTGGCAGGAATTTATTAGTGTGATTTATGTCCCTAGAATACCTGGAGATGGATGTTGGGCCTCTGTATGTGGCCAGGCTGTTTAAAAGTCTCACACATGTGGTATCACCATACTCAGGAGGAGTAGCACAATGTATTTTGGGGTGTAATTTTTGCTATGTACATGCTGTGTGTTGTAAATATCATATAAATGGACAACTTTGTGTAAAAAAAAAATATGTTTTCACACATTGTGTTAGCTTTCCAAAATGGGGTCATTTTGTGGCCAATTCCATTGTCCTGGTGCTCCAGGGCCTTCAAAATTGTAATAGGTGGTTGAGAAATGAGAAGTGTAATTTATGCTCGTAAAATGCCTAAAGGTGCTACTTCAATGTTAAGCCTCTGTATGTGGCCAGGCTGTGTAAAAGTCTCACACATGTGGTATTACCATACTCAGGAGGAGTAGCAGAATGTATTTTGGGGTGTCATTGCAAGTATGCATATGCGGTGTGTGAGAAATAACTTGTTGTTATGACAATTTTCTGTAAAAAAAAAAAAATTCTTCATTTTGCAAAGAATTGTGTGGAAAAAATTACAACTTCAAAACATTCACCATGCCTCTTACTAAATACCTTGGGGTGTCTACTTTCCAAAAAAGGGTCATTTGGGGGGTATTTGTACTTTACTGGCTTGTTGGTGTAAGTTATGGCTAGGCATCCCGCTTTGTTGAGTGGAGGAAGTGGAGTGTATCAGATATACATGAAGCCACTACACCCACAGGGAAGCACTACGTCGGTCATTTTTTTCATCAATATATTTGTCCCGTCGTATCACCTTTAGGGGGAAGGTTATGGCATGTGTGGAGCCTATTACACTTGTAATTTACATATACGTCCACACCCACACATCTGATTGGCTGATTTCTTGAATATAAACCATGGCCTCAGACACAGACCGCTCGTTTTATTTGGATTTCCTGTAAGTTTTTACTCTCTTTTGGGCAATACATATTATTATACAATATTACACTATGTTTGTCCTATCTCAGTTCTGAGGATATTGGTTTCAATGATCCTGAGGGGAACTTCACTCTTAAAGGCAACATCACCCTGCTGCACATCTATTAACACCAGAAAAAGCTCAATAGACCCCAGACTGAAAAGCTGTGGGTCACCGGTTTCTGGTGAGTAGGAGAGGAGAGGGGGAGAGTGGCACAGAGCATGTTTGAAGTGAAGCACTTATCACTTTTCTTTGGATTTTTTCAAGTGAAGCACCAAGCACTTTCCGGATTGACATTTACTCCATTGCTGACATTTATGTCTGATTTAAAACTGTTAAGCACGTTTTTTTCCTTGTTAGATGAGCACCTTAGCACTTTATTGGATTGAAAATTTGAACTCATTAGATAATTCAGTTTTTATTTATTAATTTGCATATGAATATCTGAATTTTGCACTAGCACTTTGGTGCATTTATCCTAACCATGTCTTGTCTTGATGCACTCTATGGAAAATGATTTTAGGTTATAGCTGCCAGCGCTGTGTTTTTTCAATCTTTTAAAGGTTGAAACCTATCATCATATTCCCCATGGTTCTGGGGTGTCAATGTATTTCGGTTCTCCTGAACATATTGTTGCCTACCTGTTCTATTAGAAGGTTTTGGGGTTTGTGGATATCCCCGCTGAGAGTCATATCTTACATACTGGTTACCATTAGAGTTGAGCGAACCTCTGGAAGTTCGGGTTCTGCTGGTCCGGCCGAACTTCGGGACAAAGTCCGGGTCCGGACGGAACCCGAACGATCGCACGGACACCGAACCCCTTGAAATCAATGGGGACCCGAACTTTTAGGCACAAAAATGGCTGTAACAAAGTTCTGGAAAGCCCTAGAGGGCTGCAAAAGGAAGTAAAATGGGGGTAAGGGTAGGGCAAGAAAAAACATCCCGTGAACGGGATCAAACTTCTACTAAAATCTTGTCAATATACCGAAGATGGCAATTAATTATGAAAAGTCTGTGTCAAACTTCTACTAGGTGTAAGTGGAGGTAAAAACGTAAAAAATAAAAAAAAATTTATAAATTTCAATAAAGGGACAGGGGTAAAAAAACATCCCGTGAACGGGATGGGAATGGGGGTAAAATGAAGGAAAACGTCGGGAGATCCCGAAAGGTCTTGAAACAATGTCGGTAAAAACACGGATTTTCAAGCCCAGGGGTAACTAAAGTTCCCCAAGCCACAGGCACGCTAGCAAGCCCAAGGCAGGCCTGGG
>BLSH010019025.1:1353788-1365346 GCA_018402905.1 Glandirana rugosa | reverse complement strand
AAGGAAGAGAGATAGAAGAAAGGAGAGAGACAGTATAGTACAGGAGGAGAAGTAAAGAAGGGGGGGGGGGGCTGGCGATGGTCTAATGTTCAATGAGGTGTATCAGTTTTTCCTCTCTTGAGAGTCAGGCCCCCAGGAAATCTTTACCTTCGTCCGACAGCACAAACTCATTCCAAAGCCTCCATGTTTTAGTGTATTTCTCACGTTTGTGTTGTGATGTTAAGACTAAAGCCTCGTACACACGGGACGACGATCGTATACAACAGGTCGTATGAATGAACGCGATTGGAGCAGCCGACATAAGACGGTCGTACAAGGGGAGTTGTATGAGCAGACTAGAAAACGTGGTCGTACCAACAAGCGGTCATGCGACCGTTTGTACAGAGCAGTTGGTACAACAAGTTGTATTGTGCAACACACGCATGCTCAGACGTCAGGAACGTCCGGATGCTAATTACATGCACCTGAACGTTCTTTCTGTGGTCGTACGATCCTGTAGTGCAGTCAGTATGCAAGTTACATTATCCAACATACGATTTGAGACGATCGTAAGTACTATCGTCGTCCCGTGTGTACGAGGCTTAAGTCTTCCATCCTATTACTCTATTCTACAGGGTGGGCCATTTATATGGATACACCTTAATAAAATGGGAATGGATGGTGATATTAACTTCCTGTTTGTGGCACATTAGTATATGTGAGGGGGGAAACTTTTCAAGATGGGTGGTGACCATGGTGGCCATTTTGATGTCGGCCATTTTGAATCCAACTTTTGTTTTTTCAATAGGAAGAGGGTCATGTGACACATCAAACTTATTGGGAATTTCACAAGAAAAACAATGGTGTGCTTGGTTTTAATGTAACGGTGTTGCTATCAGTGTGTGAAGAGTTGGAGAAGAGGGTTGCATTGACAATCCAACACAATGGGCAGCACATTGAACACATTTTATAAATGGTCAGAAACTTGTAAATAACTCATGAAAGAATAAAGTTACGTTAAAACCAAGCACACCATTGTTTTTCTTGTGAAATTCCCAATAAGTTTGGTGTGTCACATGACCCTCTTCCTATTGAAAAAACAAAAGTTGGATTCAAAATGCCCGACTTCAAAATGGCCGCCATGGTCACCACCCATTTTGTAAAGTTTCCCCCCTCACATATACTAATGTGCCATAAACAGGAAGTTAATATCACCAACCATTCCCATTTTATTAAGGTGTATCCATATAAATGGCCCACCCTGTACTTTCAGCATCCAAAGTGCAAGGGTTGGTGGATCAGATTTTTTTCAGTTCAGAGGGATACAGGCCTTCGCTGCATTCAATAGATGGTGTACAAGTTACTTTTTATAGCTTTTGGGTGGTATGTTGGATATATGTAAAAGAAAGCATGCAGGGTCATCCGGTATTTCATACTCCGTACATTTTTGTAAGGTAGAGCAGATATCTTTTTATTTTATCTTTTATACACATATATTGTTTTTTTTGTTCTTTTTTATTTATTTCAAGATTTTTTACCTCCCACCACAGTGGCCTTTGTCTCTAAGGCTGCTTTTAGACCACGGCCGCGTTAAAACCCCGCTAGTTTTAGTGGAGTTTTACCAGTGGTGCTTTTCAGTCGAGAGCGCCCCCCCACAAGGGGTTAAAACAGGGTTAAAAGTGCCAGCGCTCCACGCTTCCGAGGCTGTATGCAGCCGCTTCGGAAGCGATTGCCATTCATTTCAATGGCAGGGGTGGTATACACTACTCACCTCACCGCCCCAAAGATGCTGCTTGTAGGACTTTTTGTAATGTCCCACGAATGCACTGCCCCAGTGTGAAAGCACTCAGGGCTTTCACATTGGGGTGGATTGGGGAGGATTTTTGAGGTGCTTTACAGGAGCTATTTTTAGCTGAATAGCGCCTGTAAAGCGACTCAGTGTGAAAGTAGCCTTAAAGTGGATGTAAACCCACCACCCACCCAGTATAAACTAATGACACAGTATAAATGTATATATACATGCAAGCCTCCTGCAACTATCCCTAACTTGCAAATGTCCTTCCTGTAAGCACTAGCAACTCTGTAAAACTCTGAAATCAGAGGGTGTCTGTGTTTGCTGGAGTTTGGTGGGTGGAGTTGTGATGCCACAAGCCTCCCCACCCACCTCTATACTGAGACATTGAGGAGGGAAGGAGGGGAGAGTGTAAAACTTTCTCTGCTGTGTGAAGGAGAAAAGCAAATTGCTTGTCACTCACAGAGCAAGGGGCGGATCGACTGTGTATTTCCCTGTTAGTCTGACTTTCTCTTCCTGAAAAAAGATAAGCTGATTACTCACAGTTGGATTAACTCTTTGTGGCAAGGCTAGGCACAGATGACATAACATGCTATACTCTACCAGGCAGTATTATTAATTACATTTTTTTTTCGGGTTTACATCCACTTTAAGGAGGATTTCTCTCCCTTGTCCTCTATAACTTGATGTATATGTGGGGATGATGCAAACATACATAACATGTTTTCTCTGTGTGCTTTTGATATGGAACCATTGGGCCTGACAGGGAAAATGACAGATATCTAATGCTTAGTAAGTATGATTGTATAATAATCATTGTTGTAAGAAAAATGAGTACTATGAAAACATGTATTATGATGTAATTCTTTGCTTAATTTTAGAGTGGTGATTACTATCCCTGAAGTTCTTTTCGAAACGGAGTTGGATGACCCGTTCCATGTATTGCTGCTATCCAGACATTGGATTCTACAGCTGCTCATGGGACTGGGTATCACCACTCTACATACCACGCACATTACTGTGAACTGTTTTATGTTCTTTTACATTATGTGTCTCATGTGAGGATCTTTTTTTTTTTTTTTAAATATAATAAACATGTAGATTTTATCAGTATCTTTTTTTTCTTTTGTTGGTTGCCCTTCAAAGTCCCATTCTGAGAGATGCCAGGATGATTGAACCATTAACACCGGGTGTTTGGAGTATCTTTATCTGCTGATTGTTAAACTTTCTGGAATACACATATTGCTATTGTGGTGTCATGTGACTGCTGTCCCTCCATCCCTCTTTCTTTCCTTTCTTCTCTTCTCTCTCCTTCCCTCCCTATCTTTCTTCCTTCCTCCATCACTTGTTCATCTAAGCCTCGAAGCACACCCCCCTTTGAGCCACGCCCACAGTTGTTTAAACCACGACCATTTTTTGGCGCACTGCATTTCTTTGGGTTTCAGCCCCTGGTCTTTTTCCCACCTACCAACACCCCTGACTGCAGGTTTCCAGCGTTCTAATCTCTCTGGCAATCTTTCTATTATAAATTAAGGCTGTAACAGGTGCATGCTTATCAGCTACTGCTTGTTTTTTACATTACACACCTGCATGGATGTGGAGGAGTGATAACAAGCACCTCATTAAGGGCAAAAGGGTGACTACCCCTAGCTAGATCTGACCAAATGTATCTGGGTTTGATTTGCAAGGTGTTCACTGAACCCATCAAAGTCTGAATCCCATTTTTGCCCATTTTCAAGGGTAATAAGTAAGGGATTGTCAAGCAAAGAGCGTAAGGAGCTGGGCACTGACATGGGAGCATATACCAACACAATAAAATGTGCAGCAAAGCTTTAAAACAGGAAGATGGTTCTCCTTTGTATGCAACTTCAAGGGCATCTTTGAAAAATATGCCACCCCTGGCCTCCTTTTACTTTTACATTATTGCTGGGCTTAAATACAGCAACAGCACCATAATCTGATTCTTTACAACTTCAAAAAAAAGTTTTTTTTCTCTAGTCCTTCTTCCAGGACGGCACAGCTGAGAGATGACTGGTCTCACCTGGACTGGAAACACAATCAAGAACAACGTTTAAAAGGCCCCATCCTCCCTCTGCCCCTCAGTTTTTGATTGTGAGGGGAAAGTAGGCCGAAAGGGCCCTCAGCACTCGAGGAGACCACAGGGGGTGAGTCTACCCGGCTGATGGAGGGGGGAAGGCTGGGGGGAGCCATATACCTTTCCCCCTCATGGATAGCGTGTGCTGCAATACAGGGGAAACATCCTATATTGTGGGGGCTAATGTATGTTTTCTGCATGTGCTTCTTTGCAGGAACAGAATGCCCATCCCAGGGGTCAGCCATTAGATCTAAATCTAGGGCCCCTTCCGGCTCTAAGAATTGCAGTTATTGCAACGATAAACTCCCACAGGGGCACACAAAGCCGTTTTGCTTCAGTGCATCCACAAGTTAGCAGGCAAAGAGACTGCACAGGTCATGAAGGATTGCCTTGTTTTACAATCCGAAATGCTGTCTACCCTTCAGGCCGTAAAATCGGCTACAGGGACCGGCCTCCGGGCAGAGTCTCTCTGTAGTAGGGAGAGGTCCCTATCCCAGGAGGGGACCTCCATGGGTAGTACAGGGGGGTCCTTTAGAGTTCCAATGGAGCACGACTCCGAAGAGGAAGAGGCCAAGCTTTCAGAACTGAGCTCCCCAGAGGAGGGGGAGGACCTCAATAAAGATAGCCAGGATAGTGAGGAGTCTAGGCCTGGCAGACACCTGTTTTCTGTGGATGATATTGAGGGACTCCTGAAGGGGATCTGAGGGGATCCAGCAGCCATCACAGAAGGTTTCAGCCCAAGACAGGTTGTACAGGGGGCAGTCTAAACCGCAGGCAAAATCTCTCCCAGTCCACCAGTCTCTCAATGATATAATTCTGAGGGAATGGAAGGAACCGGAGAGGAAGGTTTTGTGGCTGAAGACCTGGAAACGCAGGTGCCCCTTTAGCGAGGATGATGAGGAAAAGTTAATCAAGGTCCCCAGGCTGGATGCCTCCTTGGCCCAGGTATCCAAGCATTCGGATCTTTCCTTCGAAGATTCTGGCAACATCCCCGATCATATGGACCGAAAGTCAGAAACATTGCTGCGTGGAGCCTGGGAGGCCAATGCAGGCTATGGGACCAGCATTGGCTTCAGCCTGTGTTGTCAATGAACACTGATGCCTGGGTTGGCAGGCTGGTGGATCATGTATCCAGGGGAACCAAAACCAAGGTGGTTTTGGATTCCCTGGAGGTGATTGGAAAAGTGGTTGCTTTTCTGGCTGACGCGGCAGTAGAGACAGTGAGGAGAACCGCCAAGTCAGCAGCCCTCCTAAATTCAGCCAGGAGGACCCTTTGGGTAAAGATGTGGGATGGAGACTTCACGTCTAAATCCCGACTTTGTGGGATACCTTTCGAGGGCTCCCTGCTCTTAGAGCAGGTTCTGTCCCATTCAGCAGAGAAAGGAAAGAAGTTTCCTGTGAAGCCCAAAAAGGGCAAGGAAAGGACATTTTTGTGAGGCCCCCCTACCAAGGATAGGTCCAAGGGCAAGAGGGAGGCAGGTAAAAGGTGGGGGTTCGGGAAGGGAAAACAGAAGGGAGGAATGCTTTTTTCCGGTCCCTCCACTAAAGAATCTAAATTACGCCAAACCTCGGGTTGGTGGGAGGCTCAGGTGGTTTCTCCCCCGGTGGGGGGAAATCACCCAGAGCCCATACATTCTCCACCTGGTAGAGGAGGGGTACAGGTTGGAGTTCCTGTCAACCCCTCCTCCAAACTTTGTCCTGATGCACTTATCCCGAGATCCACAGAAAGCGGAGGGGCTCCTGGGGAGAATCCGGGAGTTGGTGGATCAGGGGGTCGTCATCCCAGTTTCAGCAGTGCAGTTTGGACGGGGGTTTTACTCCCACATTTTTGTGGTAGTGAAGCCCTTGAGAAAGTTCAGACTGATCATAAACTTACGGAAGCTGAACAAGCACTTAAGATACAAAAGGTTCTGTATGGAGAATATCTACACGGTCAGACACCTCTTGGAGGGGGTTTTCATGATCACACTGGATCTGAAGGACGCCTACCTCCATGTCCCCATTGCCCGGGAGCATCAGAGATTCCTGCGCTTTGCAATCAAGATGAAGCGAGGCATCCAACACTGGCAAATTAGGGCACTTCCCTTTGGGCTGGCTTCCAGCCCAAGGATCTTTACAAAGGTCCTCGCCGAGGTGTGTCTAATTTCTCCACCTACAAGGAATTGCCCTGATTCAATACTTAGACGACATGCTGATCTACAACTCATCCCAGGATCAGCTCTTGTTAGATTGGGACAGAGTAATTTCCACCCTGGAAAGCTTAGGGTGGATGATCATCTGGGAGCCATCTAGAGCCATCACAGGCAAAGGTGTTCTTGGGCTACCGAGTGGATACGGTGGCACAGAGAATTTTCCTCCCCCTAGAGAAGGTAGAGAAGGTTCAGGGAGCGCTGTTGGCCCTGTGCGACTTCAAGGTGGTGTTACTGAGGGCCATCATGAGAGTCCTGGGCCTCATGACATTATGTATCTTGGCGGTACCTTGGGCCCAGCTCCACTCATGAGGCCTCCAAGGGTTTCTTCTCACCTGTTGGGACAGAAAGAAGGAGTCTTTGGAAGTGAAGGTGTCCCTCCCGGAGAATGTGAGGGAAACACTGAGATGGTGGCTCAGTCCAGGGTGGGGGTCAAACGGTCGTCACTGGACCCAGCAAAAGGCTCTAAGCGTTACTACCGATGCGAGCGCTTGGCAGTGGGGGGCCCACCTGGAAGACCTTCGAGCCCAGGAATCCTGGGATCAGGCCCAGAGCAGGGCATCCTCCAACTTCAGGGAGCTCCTGGTGGTTGGGGAGGCACAAAGTGTTTGAGGATCGGATCCAGGACAGGGAGGTTCAGGTATTTTTGGACAATGTAGTTGCAGTGGCCTACCTGAACCACCAAGGGGGAACCAAGTCCCAAAAGCTAGCCAAGCTGGCGCAGGAGATCCTTGAGTGGGCAGAAAGGATTCCTTCAATCTCTGCGGTCCACATAAGGGGAGAACACAATGAGGAAGCGGACTATCTGAGCAGACGGCCCGTTCAACAAGGGGAATGGGAACTCTGCAACAAGGTCTTTGCTCTTCTAAAACAATAGTTTGGCATGCCAGAGGTGGACCTGTTTGCCTCCAGAGAGAACAGGAAGGTTCTTCCCTCTCGCCAGGGAGTTAGAGTCCGGGGGGGTAGACGTCCTAGCCCACAGGTGGGACTTTGGCCTGGCTTATGCATTCCGTCCCCTTGCTCTCATCCCCAGGGTACTGCAGAAGCTAAGCCAGACAGGTGGCCACGCACCTTGGTGGCCAAGGAGGGCGTGGTTTCCCACTCTGAAGAGGTGGTCGGTCGCCCCTTCATTTCATCTATCTCTCAGGCAGGATCTCCTCTGTCAGGGACCAGTTCTTCATCCCGATCCAGGGTTCCTGTCCCTGATGGCTTGGTGCTTGAGAGGGAGTTCCTTAGAGGAAAAGGGTGCTCAGAAAAAGTAACCGTTACCCTCCTGCTGAGCAGGAAGCCGGTCACCAGGTGCATATATGCCAAAGTCTGGGGGGTCTTCTTGCTGGTGTTCGGCGGGAGAAGTCCCGATACAGGCTATTCCATCCATTCTGGATTTTCTCCAGGATGGGGTGGATCTGGGTCTGGCAGTCAAGACCCTCAGGGTCCAGGTGGCAGCCCTATCAGTATTTTTAGATAGGAGACTAGCCCTGGACCCGCTCTTAAAGAGATTTTTGTTGGCCAGAGAAAGGGTAACCCCGGTGAGATCAAACCGTGGGATTTATCCTTGGTACTTGATGTCCTAACTAGGGAACCATTTGAGCCGGTAGCTCAGACATCTGTTAAGTTACTTTCTCTCAAAATGGCCTTCCTTTTGGCAATTACGTCCGCCAGAAGGATAGGTGACTTACAGGCTGACAATTAAAGAGCCTTTTTTGTTGATTTTAGAGGACCGGGACCCCCTATACCTCCCAAACGTGGCTTCACAGTTCCATAGGAACCAGGAGATTTTTCTCCCCTCATTTTACGCAAGTCCCCGGGATGAGAGGGAAACAAGTTTCCACACTTTAGATGTTAGAAGATGTCTGTTAATTTACTTAGACCGAGTCAGAGGTTTTATAAGGTCTAACCATTTGCTAATTAATTTCTGGGGTCAGAAGAAAGGTCTCCAGGCATCTAAGTCGACCGTGGCAAGGTGAATAAGGCAGGCAATCTCAATGGCTTATGAGCAGGCGGGTAAACCAGCCCCTGCTTGATTGAAAGCTCATTCCACTAGGTCTCTGGCGACCTCCTGGGCCGAAAAGACGGGTGCCTTGATTGACCAAATTTGTAAATGGGCCACATGGACAAGCCAGAACACATTCCTGAGACACTACAGGGTGGAGTTGTCACCTCAGGACCTGGCGTTCGGCAGAAAAGTCCTGTAGGCAGTGGTCTTGCCCTAAAGGTAGGCCTGAGCTCCTTGCTCATCATCTCAGCTGTGCCGTCCTGGAAGAATGACTAGAGAAAATTACCAGTTACACTTACCGGTAACGATGTTTCTGGGAATTCTTCCAGAACGGCAGGCCTACTTCCCACCCGTTTGTGTTGGTGTTTGTTTGCACAGAAGGATACACTCTTGCACCGGTGTAGGCTAATACTTTGTCTCAACTGAGGGGCAGAGGGAGGGTGGGGCCTTTTAAACTCTGTTCTTGATTGTGTTTCCTGTCCAGGTGAGACCAGTCATCTCTCAGCTGTGCCATCCTGGAAGAATTCCCAGAAACACCAGTACCAGTAAGTGTAACTGGTAATTTTAGGTAGTATTGTCTGGGACACTTGATTTTTGATCCAGTGGTAATATGCCTATATTAAATAGTAGAAGTTGCAGCCACGAAAAGTCTAAAAGCTATAGAAAAATATACTTTTAAAAAAAATAAAGCTATACCTCTCAATTTATTACCAGTTGCAAAACAGTTATATAGTATCAATTGTAAGCTTCTATATTGCAGCACCTTTATGTTTTATAAATTGACTCCAAAAAGTGCAGTTGCAGTAAGCAGCTTGATTAGGATGAAATGTAAGAGGAAGAGAAAAGGCAGTTTTTGATTTATTTTTAAATAGTGTATTATGTCAACAGTCACAGAAAATTTTAAGTTCCATGGAACTGGAAAAGGCAAGAAACCAGGAGATGCAGAATAGAATGTAGACAGCAGAATTTGCAGGAGCTGGTAATAATGGCAGGGCCAGGAGAGGTAGCAGGAGATGGAAAGTAGCAGTGCAGCTGTCAGGACCAGGATCTGAACCCATGACCTCTGCTACATCTGGCAGTAGCTCACCTTAATATAAAGGTAAAACAGAGATTGAACCGTCTCCTGCAACAATGTGGCCGGGTGCCAGCCTCAATCCGCAATTGAAGCATAGGACAAGAAAAATAAACTCAGTTTATTTTAAATGCATTAATAGCCAAAATACAGCTCGCACACCCATCCTCTGTGGCTTCAGCAGATGCATTTCACACACCTTTGCTTAGTCATTGCTGCAATGGATTTACAATAAACTGAGTTTTAAGTTGGAAGTGCCGCCACCTTCTTCTTTTTCAAGTAGCTCACCTTGCTTAGCCTTCTGAGATGCTGGACAGCATCCTGTCTGAACCCTTGGATAATCTTGTCTTGAACCTTGTTTTCTGGTGTACCTTGAACTCCTTGCTGCTCCCATGAAGTTCCTATTTAAGCCATGCCTTTTTACTTCCTGTTTGCTAGATTATTGTGCTCTCTCCAGCCAATATCTTGCTCCTTTGCAAACTTGCAGCTGTCTTTGTCTCCACTACCACTCATTTGCCTTGTTCCTCTACTATGCTTCCACATGTTCCCAACCTGCAACAGCTTGTTACCGAACGTTGGCGTGTATACTGACTACTCTTCTGCTTGATCCCTCTACCTGCTTTATCTGCTACTAAACCCTGGCTTGCTCTCTTCCTGAGGACTGCAACCTGATACTAATGCACATCACAACCCATCTCCACCATTAGGAGCTCCAGTGAATACTGATTCATACTTGGACCCTGCACATCAGGTGAGCCTGCTTCATTTGCCAGGGTGACCTGCTTATATACTTATCCAGCTGGTCAGTGGGAGCCTCTCTACTGCTCTTGCTACTGATTTCTGAGCTTGATCCCTCGCTGTGACAGCAGCAAAGGTGGCAGGAGCTGTTATGGTGGAAGCCCAGGAAAGATGACAGGAGCTGGTAATGATAGCAGGAGTTGGTAAAGGTGGCAGTCCAACAGAGGTGGCAGGAACCGGTAATGGTTGTAGTTCAGCAGAGGTGGCAGGAGCAGTTAATGGTGGCAGGAGATGGCAGTCTTGGCCGGCCAACAGAGGTGATAAGAGTTTGTAATAGATTTGTCTCTCTGTAACAAACCCACTTAATGTGCTAAAAGATAATCCTCTCAAATCCTTTGTGTGACTATGTTCCATATCACTTGAGGCTGCAGACATTGTGGCAGATGGAGGTGGAGATTTTTTTTTTTTTGGAATGGAAACCTGGTTCTGTTGGTTCCTCAGAAATCGCCATCTAAACCTTTTAGGGATATTCCTCTGTCTACCCTTTGATCACAAGGTCGTCTTCCTCTTTGCCATTACCAAGGCAAGTTTCTGAGTTGGCATCCTTAACTTGCAAAGAACCATTTTTTGAGGTTGTCTTGACTTACTAGGTTGCTTTCTTTCTTTTAACCTTAGCCAAGACACTGTTCTCACCATCTCGAAGTCCTGCTCCACCACAACTCAAGAAGATTTCCTTCCACTCCACCTGATGATTTCAAATTTCAGTTAGACTTGTAATCAATAGTAATATATGTATATTATTCTGTATATTATATTATACTAGTATTTTGTATTAGGCAAGAAACAATGGCTATCTTTTTAGGCTTTTTTTAACATTTGTTGTACAAAATAAAAACCTATGATTCCACCACATATGTTTCAAATGCACACCTGCTAAAATTAAAACATATTATGTATCAAATCAGCAAATTTACATTGTTCTTATTTTACAAAGGTTTTTCTACTATATTAAGAATGGCATTTCATTCTATTCCACTGCTTCTGTAAAAAAAAAAAAAAAAATCAGTTCTGGTGTCCTAATCAGACATGAACCTTTAAATAATATCAATTGCATTTATGCAAATAAATCCATCATGTCAATAAATCTGCAATAAAAAAAGCTCTCCATTGCAATTTGGTGGCAATAACTAATGATCTGCTTCCCATGAGTTTATCTTCATCTCAGTCTCCACTGCTCCCTAGTTACCCTCATTCTATTATAAGTAGTGTTGAGCGAACCCGGACTGTAACGTTCGGGTCCGTACCGAACTTTCGGGTGTCCGGGGCACGGACCCGGACCCGGACATTTCAAAAATCGTTCGGGTTCGCCCAGGCCCAGGCACGGGGCCTGTGGGCTTTCAAGCCATGCCTGGGCTTGCAATGTCAGGCCCAAGCGAGTTGTGATGAATATTATCTTACTCCCATTGATCCCTCGTCACCTCTGACTCTACTTCTATTTGAGTACCCTTCGTCTAGTAATCAATAACGGTGGTTTAACGTTACCTCTCGAAAAAAATAACGTCTAAATAACTGTACTACCTAAATAAACGTATTTACGTTAACTATAATAAATTTCCAAGTACAGACTAATCCTGTGGTCTTGACTAAAAAAAAAAAAAAAAATGTCTTCGTCACCTTATCTTACTTTACGGTAAGAA
>BLSH010019025.1:1324447-1339358 GCA_018402905.1 Glandirana rugosa | reverse complement strand
ATAAGGCATGGAGTTGGTAAGGCACCACATGGTGCACAAATCGATAATATGCAGCTACAGTTATGTGATTAGAAGTCTGCAGGTATATGCGATTAACCTGCACCTCTAAGCAGAGATCACAAGTGAAAGGAAAAATCTCTTGTACGACCACCCAAATATTCAGGTAATGCAGGTTCACTCCAGAGATCCACAGACCTGTGAGACACCCAATAATACAAAGTGAAACAGTGAGTAAATGTATTCTCAGGTGTCCAAGGTTTATTTGACAAGCAAGGGTTTTTATACAGTCTAGGGAACAAAGGTGGGGGCTTACAAAAGTGTGTACGTGTTACAAAAATACTGTCATAGTTAGCATCACGCGCTGGTCAGCAAATAAACTTTGCACCTATACACAGGTAAAAACTGGTTTCGCCCTAACGAAGCATTTTGCTGTTGACCAGACAAGATGTGTTGACCAAGACATGATGTCTTGGTCAGATAACAAATATAGCCAGCCATAAACATGAGTCAATAGGGCAAAAGTCTTATGCAAGTTAAAAACAACAGCTCAAAAGTGCTGCCTTCAGCACAAATACATTTCATATAATCGTCATTTAGACACAAAAATGAAGTCTTAAGCTATATTGCCTTACAACAAGGTGAAGACTGCTGTTTGGCCATGGTGTCAGTTCAGGCTGTGGTTGTGTCTGCAGGACTGCTAATGATTAGGCTGATAACAGGTGTTACTGTGCTGTGCTGAGCTGAATCTTTTCCATGAACTAAGCAAGGCTTGTCTCTGTAGGCTCCATACAATGTGTTTATAATCTAACACTTGGTGTGATAATATCCTCTACATTGCCTAAGGTAGGTAAGCTACTAGTGCCAATTGTATGGGGCCTGTTAACCCTTCCTGCTTTCCATTGTGACTACTAAATGATGCAGCAGAACCATTAACTGACATATGTGCTGACAGCTATTGCTTACATGTTAGTTTTATGCACAGATCCTGTGATTGTTAGCATCAATTCATGTCACTTTGGCTTGAAATGCCTTTGCACCTCACCTACAATTTCAGGGGGGTCTATTTGCTGCTGGTAGTCGGAGACTCCTGGGGTGCTGCGACTGGCTGGCTGCGGGCTCTGGGGCCTCAGTGCTGGGGGCAGATGGTATCCTCCATAGGGGTATATGGTGTCCTGACCCTGCAGGGTGCGGGGAAGTATGTGGTCTGGGGCTACTTAGAGGCCTACAGTCGCATCACCCTGAACGCACCAGATCGCATTTTGATCTGTGAGACTAAGCAGGGTTGGACCTGGTTAATGACTGGGTGTGAGACTGCCTGGAGATGCCAGGGGCTATAGGATACACCGCAAGTGTATATGCGATTAAGTTAACTTGTACTAGTTTCTGTTGGAAGGAACTATACTTCCAGAGATTATATCACTAGTTTTTAGCTCAGGGGAGCTAGAGACCCTGAATGAGGATCACATTCTGATGATCCAATTAAGGTTGGGATACTTTACAAGCCGCCAGGAAGCAAGGCCCCTAACAGATTGTGGGGCTGTAACATAAATTTCTTAAGTGCATTTAACGGATTACAAGTGTTATTCCTGGCGTTGGAAGAGACACCTATCAAGGTGCTCTGAACCACATTACAGTAATTATTACCTGCAAACAAGTTAGGAATCAGCTTACATAGAGACCAGCCATGTTCACTAAGGTGAGGGCAGGTGAGTACATCTGGAAAAATAAAAAATAAAAAAAAAAAATAAATAAATAAATATATGCACAATATGGGCATATGGGTTGCAAAGCTCCCCAGCCTCAACACCAGCGTCGCTGCAGAGAAGGGGAAAAGCAACCTGATCCTTCGACAGAGACAGGCCCTCCTTAGCCTAAAGGAGTCCCTATGGAGTTAACTGCCAGGAGAGGCAGAAAAAGTAGAACCTCACTACAAATAATCGCAGCGACATTGGGATTGGGGTGTCTGTGCAGCCGCCAAGATGCGATGCCAAGTTGATGGCCAGAAACAGCAGAGAATGTGGCAGAGACTGCGAAGATCTAAAGTCTCCAATGGTCCAGAGGTAGGTGTGCTTAAAGGGGACCTCTACCTCAAAGCAGTTGGCTAAGGAGTCTTGATCGGACTAGCCAGGAGGTAAGACTCATAAAGCGCAGGTAACGCTGTTGGATCTCTGTTTACCAAACCTCAGGTACTAAGCCAATCAAACAACCAAAGTTGTTAAAGGGTACCTCTACCTCAAAGAGGTCAGTCTAGGAGTTTCCTCCAGAAGGACCAGGGGTGACGTCTGCCTACAGAATCAATATCCTTTGCAGGGGCTCGGGAACAGTGACTGAATGAGAATGAGGAAAACTTGTACTACTATTGAGTAGCACGTGGTGGTCATCTGTTGAAATCATTTCAGTAGCCTGGGTCCCAAGAACAGAATAAGGTGGCCATTGAGGCAATTCAGCCACGGTGCAGCCAGAATGGTATACTGTTGAGCTGCTAGTCCGGGCAGGTCAGTTAACCCGGATGAGTGATCCCACAAGACGACACATACCTCTCTCAAAAGGTGAATCGCCAATGACCAGAGGATAAGCAAAGTAACAAAGGTGGAGTGACAGGTTAATCCTGGGATAAACATAGAGGATAATGGAAGGAACCATAATCATTATCTGATGCTAAAGCCGAGTTCTCTCCTTCAGGGAGCAACAGAGTCTGTTCGACCATGGTAACCCAGTAGGGGGCGGTCAACGGAATTATATGTAAATTCAGAAATGATGGCACGGGGTGCACAGGAGTAACACTTCTGTCTACCAGCACTGAGGTTCTGGGTGTGAATCTCAAACAGTCCACTTCAGGTAGAGAAGTGGGCCGCGTCCCTACATTATGGAACGGGGTTTAGGGCCTTACCTAAATTAACATTGGGAGGTCCTGTGCAGGTATGAGGCCGTTGGCATGTACTTTCCTCCCTGCCAACACATTTCATTCCCTCTTAGACTCCCTAGAGCAGACGATGCTGGAGTCAAGCAGCACCACATCTGGTTCATCGGTAGACCACCTATTTAAGAAGAACAGGTCAAGGAATCTACTCTCCAATATTCTTAGCCAAAGGTAGGGGTTTTGACTTTAAGCATAAAGAGGGATGAAGAACCGAGTTCATCAGATAGAACCATGACAAGTAGTCAAGCCATCAGGTGAGATGGCAGGTTCGCAAGAGACCCAGCAGATGGGGAGATACACACTTCGGCAGATCCATGTTCCTGCAAGTACCGTCGCTGGGCTGTGTGAGAATATCACTGCGAGTTCATTAGATAAAGGTTAGCCTTGCCACATATTCAAGGCAGTTTCAGGACCTCTCGTCCAGTAGAGGCTGTGTTGCAAAACAAAGGGCTACTGGTGCTCTTGGTGCACAGCTGGCTGCCTCAACACTCTCTCTTCAGGCCTGAAAAAAAATGCATCACATGAACAGTGTGCAGATGGTGGAAATGTTCACACACCTCACGTGCACTTAACTTTCGCCATCCCCTGGTCTCAAGAGGCCAGAGAGGGAGTGTATAGTAATCCAGAGGATTCGGAGTCTCGCTGGAAGATATAGAACTAGCAGGGTCTATAACATGGAAAGCCTTGCTTCCCGCACCAGAAGCAAGTGACTCCACGAGGGAGACCTGGATGGTGGCTAAGCCAGTCAGGTCTTTCAGCTGTACAGCTACCTGGCATACCAGTCTAGTTAGTTGTTGGGTAACCATGCCAAGGAAGAACAAGATCAGAGTGGCAATGGTCTGTAAGTGGAAGTTGCTCAGAAAGCGCAACAGAGGGAGCTTCAGCTATCCGTGAAACAATAGCAGAACAGCAAGAGCCTATCTTCACTGTCAAGAAGGGAGGCAAACGAGTCAACTGTTATCAGGAATCTCCCCTTTGGGGTTTGATTTCCTAGAAACATCCGGTCAAACACCGTAAGATACAAGTCATTGGAGGTTGAAACCAAAAGACAGTCCAAGTCATTCTCTACAACAAAGAAGGCTATCAGGATATCAACCTGAAATCAACCGTGATGTCTTCCCTGAGGGGGAAGTAGTAGAACCACCAGCACCCAACAGGGACTGCCGATCAGCAAAGGGGTACATCCATCTCGGTCTCCAGGCTCCTTATCAGGGTCCACATTGATCCAGTAGATCAGGGATCACATTCATCCAGTAGCAAGAAGGATAATAGTGGCCTGCAGGCCAGGATATCAGGTACATTGAGGAGTCAGGGTCCTCTTGGTCACCTTCCTGTAGTCTAAAACCTCACACAGTGTGGTCAACAATATCATCCAAACTTACACAAGGTATTCCTAGATGCTGAAGATCAAGAGGTAAAAGACTCATCTGGAGACCTCACTTTTAGGGTTAAACCCTGTTCAGGACACAGACATACTCCAAACTTCAGGTATGCTAGGAAATAGAAGACCTTGCAGGATTGGGGATGGAATCCTCTGTTCCCCGGTGGAACGAGCAAATCAGATGCAAGTAATCCTAGACGGGGAATTAAGCAGTAGGTAGGCTCAAATGTGTCCTCACTCTTTGGCATACAGTAACTTTTGCATATCTTGGTAACCAATCCGAGACCTGGGCAGACCCTTCCCTTGGGTCTTCCAAATAGTGAGGGACACGTTGTCTTACTCTCCATTTCATCTAGAGGTATTATCCTCTGTTCTTTCTGGGTGTCAATAATTTTTTTCTGAGCAGCACCTGGTGTCTATTCTTGAAGTTTATCTTGCCCTCCCATATTGTATGCTAGTTAAATCCTGAGGTGTGCTGACATGGGGTTGAGCCAGGAAAACGGAAAATTGTTATCAAATACTTACCGTAATTTTCCTTTCCTGGCTCTGCCCCATGGCAGCACATTCCCACCCGGGTCCGTCGCAAGCTAGTTACAGAACACCGTCTCCAGGTACTGCTGTCCTTTTATGCTCTATTCAGGAATGTCCTATACGGGGTCAAGGGGGCGGGGTTGACCCGAGGTGTGCTGCCATGGGGCAGAGCCAGGAAAGGAAAATTACGGTAAGTATTTGATAACAATTTTCCGTTATATACAGTTGCAAGAAAAAGTATGTGAACCCTTTGGAATGATATGGATTGCTGCACAAATTGGTCATAAAAATGTAAAGAGGAATGGTCAAGAATTACTTCTGAGTGTTGTGCATGTCTGATCTGCAACTACAGGAAACGTTTGGTTGAAGTTATTGCTGCCAAAGGAGGTTCAACCAGTTATTAAATCCAAGGGTTCACATACTTTTTCCACCTGCACTGTGATTGTTTACATGGTGTGTTCAATAAAAACATGGTAACATTTAATTCTTTGTGTGTTATTAGTTTAAGCAGACTGTGATTGTCTATTGTTGTGACTTAGATGAAGATCAGATCACATTTTATGACCAATTTGTGCAGAAATACTTTTTCTTGCAACTGTATATACAGTTGAGCAGGCCTCACCATTGCTATTGTCCAATTTTGGTGATCCTGTGTGAATTGTAGCCTCAGTTTCCTTTTCTTAGCTGACAGGAGGGGGTACCTGGTGTGGTCTTCTGCTGCTGTAACCCATCTGGTACAAAGTGTTTTGCATTCAGAGATGGTATTTTGTATATCTGGGTTACAACAAGTGGTCATTTGAGTGACTGTTGACTCTCTACCATCTTGAAACATCTGCCCATTCTCCTCTAACCTCTGATACCGACAAGGCATTTTCATCCACACAACTGACGCTCACTGGATATTTTCTCTTTATCAGACCATTCTCTGTAAACCCGAGAGATGGTTGTGTGTGAAAATCCCAGTAGACCAGTTTTTTTAAATACTCGGCCCAGCTTGTCTGGCACCAAAAAACATACAATTTTAAAAGTCACTTGAATCCCCTTTATTCCTCATTCTGATGCTTGGTTTGAACTTCAGGAAGTCCTCTTCACCATGTCTATGATGCCTAAGACCCCTTTCATACCGGGGCCGCCCGAGCGTTAGCGGTAAAACACTGCTAATTTGCGGCGCTTTACTGCTCGTTATAGCGGCGCTATGGTGGTGCTATTTGGCGGCGGCGGCGGTGCGATTTTAACCTCCCACAAGGGGTTAAACAGGGGTTAAAAGTGACGGTTAGCGGTGCTCCCGAATTGGTGTTCAGCGCTTCAGGAGCACTGCACCATTGTTTTCAATAGGCAGGGGTGGTATAACAGCAGTGAATACACCGCTCCCACACCGCTGCAAAGATGCGGCTAGCAGGACTTTTTATACTGTCCCACTTGCGCACCGCCCCAGTGTGAAAGCAAACCTGAAGTTTTTCAGCCGCTTTTCAGTCACTATTTTTAGCGCAACAGCGCCCGAAAAATGCTCTGGTGTAAAAGGGGTAAATGCATTCAGTTGCTGCCATGTGATTGGCTGATTAGCAATTTATATATGTATATATATTTTTTTTTCAATCGCTGTTTTTAATGATTCTTTTTATATATATATATATATATATATATATATATTTATATATATATATATATATATATATAATTCTACTTGCATTAAAATGCTATTATTAAAGTAATGTTTTATAACATTTTTTATTGAGATATATATATATATATATATTATTAAAAAATTGCTAAAATATGGTTTTAATTATGGACTGTTTTATTACAGTTATACGGGGGTTTCCCAGTTATAAAACCTATTTTATTTTAATTTATTAAAACTATTTTATTCATATACTTTAGTAAAATTACTTCGTAATCATTATAAATGTATTTTTCATTTAGATGAATGGTGTATAGCTGATTGACATTCTATTTATTTTAATTCACATTTAATTCACATTAATAGTCACATGTATGATCTTTAAATATTGATAGAAAACATGTTTTTTATTAATTGGGGTAATGTATATTGTGTAGGGGGAATGTACGTTTATTTTTTTATTAATATGAGGTGTATAATGTGTATTGCTTCGTGATTAACTTTACTATTTTGAACTTCCCAGTACTGTAATCCCCGCTGTATCGGGCGAGATTACTGCCACAGGAGCCGTTCTCAGGAGTTCACATCGTTTGGAGATCGCTTCAATTGTGAGAAGCGATCTCCATACCTTCATAAACCGGCACTCAGAGGAGCGCGGTTTCCTCTGAGAATGTCTGAGAAGCCAGGAGCGGTAAAATACCTCTCCTTGATAAACGGACATCATAAAAGTTTGCAAATTAGTCATTTTTCTTCACAAACTTTGCCCAACATTTATACCACTACATATCTTTGGTAAAAATAACCCAACTTGGAGTATATTATTTGGTCCCTGTGTAAGTTATAGAGTCTACAAGCTATGGTGCCAGTCATTGAAAATTGATCACACCTGATGTACTGACGGCCTATCTCATTTCTTGAGACCCTAACAAGCCAGGAAAGTACAAATACCCCCCAAATGACCCTTTTTTTGGAAAGTAGACATTCCAAAGTATTCAGTAAGTTGGTGAGTTCTTTGAAGTTGTAATTTTTTTCCCACAATTCTCTGCAAAATGAAGATTATTATTATTGTTATTATTTTTTTATTTTTTTTCCAAAATGTTCTTATTAACAAGTTATTTCTCACACATGGCATATGCATACTTGTAACTACACCCCAAAATACATTCTGCTGCTCCTCCTGAGTATGGTGATACCACATGTCTGAGACTTTTTCACAGCCTGGCCACATACAGAGGCCCAACATGCAGGGAGCACAATCAGGTATTCTAGGGACATAAATTACACATCTAGTGTCATGACGACCTATCACATTTTTGAAGGCCTGGAGCACCAGGACAATGGGATTGCCCACAAAATGACCTCATTTTGGAAAGCAAACACCCCAATGAATAATCTATGAGGCACAATGAGTCTTTTAAACATGTCATTTTTTTTTCCAATCGTTTTTGGAAAATGTGGGGAAAAAATGAAACCGCATTTTTTTTACACAAAGTTGTCCATTTATAAGATATTTCCAACACATAGCATGTACATAGCAAAAATTACACCCCAAAATACATTCTGCTACTTCTCCTGAGTATGGTGATACCACATGAGTGAGACTTTTACACAGCCTGGCCACATACAGAGTCCCAACATTGAACTAGCAGCTTCAGGTGTTCTACGAGCATAAATTACACATCTCATTTCTCAACTACCTATTACAATTTTAAAGGTCCTGGAGCACCAGGACAATGGAATTGCCCACAAAATGACCCCATTTTGGAAAGCAAACACCCCAACGTATAATCTATGAGGCATAATGTGTCTTTTGAACATGTCATTTTTTTCCAATAGTTTTTGGAAAATGTGGGGAAAAAATGAAAACGCATTTTTTTACACAAAGTTGTCCATTGATATGATATTTCCAACACATAGCATATACATAGCAAAAATGACACCTCAAAATACATTCTACTACTCCCCCTGAGTATGGCGATACTACATGTCTGAGACTTTTACAGGTGATGTTTACTGATAGGTGATGATGGTCACTGACAGGTGATTGGCGATGATCACTGATGGGTGACTGGGGAAGGTCACTGATGGGTGACTGGCGGTGGTCACTGATGGGTGATGGGTGTGTGGCGGTGGTCACTGATGGGTGACGGGTGACTGGTGGTGGTCACTGATGGGTGACTGGTGGTGGGCACTGATGGGTGATGGGTAACAGGCCACGGGTGACTGGCGGTGGTCACTGATGAGTGACAGGCCACGGTCACTGATGGGTGACAGGCCACGGTCACTGATGGGTGATAGGCCACGGGTGACTGGCGGTGGTCACTGTTGGGTGACTGGCGGTGGTCACTGATGGGTGACAGGCCATGGTCACTGATGGGTGACAGGCCATGGTCACTGATGGGTGACACGCCACGGTCACTGACAGGTGGCACGCCACGGTCACTGATGGGTGACACGCCACAGTCACTGATGGGTGACCGGGTCACTTTATGATGGCAGTCTGATGACAGGTGCACTTTATGATGACAGGTGCATTTTATGGGAGCAGATGGGGTGACTGTTGGGTGACAGGTGCATTGGGGGGCAGGGTTGATGTGACAGGTGTGTTGGTGCTTTACACAGATCAGTAACTCACTGATCCTAGCTCTTCTCTCCTCACACTGGAAACTGTGTGAGGAGAGAAGAGCTGGTAACAGAGAGTTACAGCTCTTTGTTTACATTACATGTGATCGGCTGGGAGTAGATCACAGCTGATCACAAGGTAACAGCAACTGGCCAACAACTGATACCAGTGTCAGTGACAGGCAGTGTTCCCTGGGAACACGCCGCCACCGACATGCACGCGCAGCATGCTCCCGATCGTGCGCATGCGCCGTGCAAATGGGGAAGTACCATTTGTGATCAGCTGTGACTTCATCACAGCGATTACATGGTAAACAGCCATGACCAATGGCTGTTCACCCCATCGGTGACGCGATGTGTCCCGGGGACACGGCGCTACCGACAGAGCCGGGATGCGCGCACCCGATCGTGCGCAATCCCAGCTTAAAGGGCCAACGTCATATGACGTCCGCTGTCATGAGAGCCACACCGATCCGGCCGGGCAGTCTTGAAGTGGTTAACGTGGAACTGCTCTGCATCTGAGCACCATAAAAGAAAAACGCTATTTAATAAATTTGGAGTATTAAACGCAAACGCCCCCATCCCCCCATGTCTCCATGCTCTATTTTTCTGAGAAATCACTTTGACCCCCCGCTAGCATTTCTGCATGTGGCAATTTTGAGTAAGGGAAAATGATTCATGTAATATTTACTTCCTGGAATCCATCTGCCCTTAGCTCAGGCAGGCAGGAGGGTGTGCTTAGCTTAGAAACGCCTTCTCCTCTCCTGAAGACTCCTTGGATGTATGACATAATTTGCCTAGGCCTGGAACCCAGTAAGTAACTGAAGAAATGTAAAAAAAAGTTTAAAGAATAAATACAATATAATATAACTTCCTATCTATTTACTAATGCTAACAGCATAAAGATTACAAATAGCCAATGTTGATTGAGAGAGTGAAGTTCCACTTTATGACATTCATTCAACTATTTAAATCAAGCTGTACCAATCTTTCCTGTACCTCCTCATGTCAGCCTACTATGGGTCAGCTCCGCCTCCTCCTGACCCCTTCAGGACAACCTCTTTCCAAGCCTATTAGAGGCGGCTGTCTGCCCCTATGCAGTGTTCTTTTTTTTGTCCTCGCTCTGGACGCCTCTTAAAAAAAAAAATGAACAACTTCCGGTTCCGGCGCCGCATGGAGAGGAGCTAGGAGATCTCAGCTCCTGCCACTCTCCCCAGAAACCTGCTTATAAACTCAGCCTAGCCCGAGGTAATCCACCCCCCAGTTGCCTCTCCTGAAGGGGGATACAATGGACCGCTTCGTAGAGCGATCACCTCCAACCCGGCCGCCCGTGGCGCCGAGCAAGGACGGTGGGGAAGGTCCGCAGCCTGCGGCCATCATGGCGCCAGATCGTTCCACGATCGACTGGGCGGCGGACGCACGATCGGATCCCGCGAACGTTCGTCAAGAACCTTCGCTCAGTGCTCCACGATCAGACTCCACGAACGTTCCTTCGGAACCAACGATCTCTTCTGTGATGCCTCGTTCGGATCCTCTGTTCACTCCATTACCAACTAACAACCTGCCTTCTTCACAGCTTGACCCATCTTCCACTGCCAGCATAGCACAGGCAGTAGTTCAACTCCTTACTCCAATGCTAACGGAGGCTGTGGACAAAGCGGTCTACAGGGGACTTGAGCAACTACACAGAGACCTGCAACAACAGTCCCTCAGGATAGACCACGCGGAAGAGCGGATAGCTACCATGGAGGACGACACTACAGCACTGTCGGCCTCAGTAGCCAAATTACTGACTCTCCAAAAAGACTTGCAAGAGAAGGTCGATGACCTGGAGAACAGATCCAGGCGCAACAACTTGCGCATTGTAGGTCTGCCTGAGTCGGTCCCACACTCCTCCCTGACCACTCTCTGTTCTACCACAATTCCGGAACAGCTGGGACTACGCACCCCATGCATCGTGGAGAGAGCGCATCGCACTGGACAACTAAATGATACACGTTCCAAACCCCGACCAGTCATTGTCAAGTATCTCAACTACACTGACAAGCAGGCGATTCTTCAACGCTTCCGGAAGGAACGTAAGCTAACCTTCGAAAATGAACCACTCCTAATCTTCGCGGATTATTCCATCGAGGTCATGAACAAACGCAAGGCCTTTGCGGCCGTATGCTCCACCTTGCACGGACATCAGATCAAGTTCAGCTTGGCCTATCCGGCCATTCTTTACATTCAATCACCCGCTGGAGAAAGATTGTCCTTCAAATCACCCCTAGAAGCGGAGCGCTATGTAGAAGACACGATCCAGTCGGATATGGAACATGAAACTTCTGCCTCTCCTCACGACTCGCCTCCCTCCAGGAAATCTTCCACCTCATCCGGCCGACAACTGCCAAGTCCAGAAAAGCCCCCAGTCAAGAGAGTGAGATTCGGCCCCTCGGAGAAACGGTTCTTCCAAAAGTGATAACGGACCCTATTGGACTCAGCCAACTCCAACACCTACCAGGTGAGAGGGACTTACCCCTATTATTGCTCCCAGACCCCCGGTCTGCGAGTTTTGAATCCGAGCACGGACAAGCAGATTCTCTTGTAGCACTAACTACATATAATCAGAACTTTGCTCTTGTGGTCCTGGCACTACTTTGTTATTGTTCCGGTTTAAAAGCTTGGCTCGAGACGCCCTGATATATCTATGCTATTGCTCCAGATTCATAAGAGTTTTGGTTTAAAATCCCTACTGCAACTGGGCCATCCTGGCCGACCTCCCCCCCGATCTGATATTTGCCACCTCTTACCCACGTCTCTCTGCAATTTATGTGTAACTGCCCTTTCACCCATCCCCCCCCCTTACACCTTCCCTTTCACCCCGTTTTCTCTTTCTCCTCCTCGGAGCTCTAACTCACCTGGCTATCATGGGGAGATATGCCGGGCGGGAGCCTTGGTGGGTGGTGCTCCATGAGGAAGAAAGTGAAGTCGCAAAGCTGTTTTAGGGGTTTCATCCCCCTACTCGCTGTAGTTCTACTTGTTAGTACAGTTAGGCCTGAATCTAATTTCAATGTAGATTGCACATTGTCTGTTTCTCTTGCTATCTCTGTTGAACCTATGATCCTTTCTCAAGTGGAAGCTAGTTTTGTTATTAACATCCCTATGCTAGGGGTACTCCTTAATACATCTTTGATACAGCCATGGCATCTCCAGCCTCTAGGGATCACATAACAGTAGTATCATGAAATGTCAAGGGGCTACGCTCTCCTCACAAGCGTATGCAGATCTTGAGACACCTGAAGCGCTTGGGAGCAGACGTGGCACTATTACAGGAGACACACCTTGGAGCGGATGATCTGCCCCGACTCTGCAAGCTCTGGGTGGGCAAGGCCTTTGGCTCCCCGGCCAAGGGACGCAAGACAGGAGTAGTGACCCTGATCCATAAAAACTTTTCCCATACAGTTCGCTCAGTAGAATGTGACGAAGAGGGCCGCAGGATTACTCTTCACTTAACGGTTGCCGATCGTGATATCGCTCTTTCCAATATTTATGCCATCAATTCTCCGGGACAACCCTTCTTCCAAGACCTTACCTCCTGGGTATCCCAAATTACAGAACCCCTTCACCTCATTGGAGGCGACTTTAATACTGTCATGCACTCGACTGAAGATCGCGCCACAGGGCCGAAAAAAAAAGATAGCCCGATGGGCACCTACACCCACCTAGCTCAGTCTATGGAGATGCTCCATATGACGGATGTTTGGTGTACAGCGCACCCTATAGACAGGGAATTCAGCTACTTCTCCCCTCCGCATCACTCATTCTCTCGCATAGATTACTTTTTTTGCTTCCCGGGCCTGTTACCCCTCACCTCCGCCACTTCCATCGAGGACATGGCGATTTCGGACCATTCCCCTATTACCATAGAAATTGCAGGGATGCTAACCCCCCGGCTCTCGCAAACCTGGAGATTCCCCTCCTACCTAGCTGACAATGAGGAACTTAAAAGCTCCCTACAAGTGGCCTGGGCCGAGTACTCTGACACGAATCAAACACATATATCCTCCCCTAATTTATTTTGGGAAGCGGGGAAAGCTTTTCTCAGAGGGCGCATTATTGCGTTCGCGGCGCACTACAAAAAGCGAACGCGAGCAAGTTATTTGCAAGCCAGTGAGGCTCTCCGACGAGCGCACGATAAGTTGTCGATTTCTCGTACCCCAACCAACATACAGGATTGGCAAGCAGCTAAACAAGCATTTGACCACTGGTCTGCTAAACATGAAACTACCAAACACTCTTACTCGACGCTTATGCTTCACAAGCATGGTGACAAAGCGGGTAAACTGCTAGCTAGATTCTGCAATAGACGTCACAATCCTACATTCATTGGGGCGCTGCGAGACCTGAATGGAAATGTTGTCAAGGGACCCTCTGAGATCAGCTCTCTCCTTACCCGCTTCTACTCCTCCCTATATGCAGAAGACCCCATCGACCCGGTAAGGGCCTCCGACCTCCTTGCAGGAATAGATCTTCCCTCCCTATCCCCTGATCAGCTGGAAAGACTAAATGCCCCCATCACCCTTGAGGATGTGTCCACCACAATTAAAACTCTTGCGTCCGGAAAATCCCCAGGACCGGATGGACTCTCTGCGGAGTTTTACAAACTCACAGTGGAGTTCATCCCGGCCACTCTCACCCAAGTCTTTAGTTCAATGTGGGCCGATGGTCCCTACCTGCCCTCTGGGTCTCAGGCATATATCAAGCTGATTGCAAAAAAAGGCAAAGACCCCCTCCTCCCTGGCTCTTACAGGCCCATCTCACTATTTAATGTCGATGCCAAACTCTTATCTAAAATACTAGCCTCCCGACTTGCGACACTTCTCCCCTCTCTGCTACACCATGCCCAATCAGGCTTTGTGCCGGGGCGCTTGGCTACCCTTAATATTCGCAAAGTCCCCATTGCTCTTGAATATGCCAAATCCCAACCAGACAGTGACACGGCCATTATATCACTCGATGCCGAAAAGGCATTCGACAACATCAGTTTCGCTTGGCTTTTTATGGCTATGAGAGCATTTGGCATACAAGGCCCCTTTCTACACCTAATACAGAAAATGTATGCTGCCCCCTCTGCGCGATTGGTCACTCCCAATTTTATGTCCACAGACATTCGGCTCACAAAAGGTACTCGCCAGGGATGCCCCCTCTCCCCTTTACTTTTCAACCTGGCCCTCGAACCCCTCTCCAGGATTCTCAACTCCCCAAGAGGAGTGAGTGGTATCACGGTTGGCAACCAAACTCTCAGGTCTGCACTCTTTGCGGACGATGTCCTTCTCTTCTCTTCGTCCCCTCTGAAAGATATAACAATCTTACAAGACTTGCTTGCAACTTTTCGAGCATGTTCGGGCCTCAGGATAAATTTAGACAAGAGCGAGATCTTGCCCCTGAACCCTCGCCTTGCTAGGTTCGAGATCGTTCCGCTCCCAAGTCCCCGTTCTAGAGCGAGAACAGATTTAAATAGGACTCCGGGCTTGTACGAGCTTTTCAACGTTCGTTCAGAACATTCTAACAATATAGAAAGTCTCCCCTGCTTCTCTTCTCTTCCTGTAGCAGGCGTTTCTCACGTCTGGACTCTCAAACCAACGGTTGGCACTATGGTGAGTGAGGAGAACCCCTCAACTCTTAGGACCTCTCCCCAAGCTCCCGGTCCAACTTTTCATTTCCCCTCTCCCCCGTAGGGACCGCTCATGGAAAACACTCGGCTTACAGACACCTGTATTTTAACCCTCACTGGTTAGCGCGTCTCCCCCGTCGTATGTAAAAGACATAATCCACATCTTTCCCCGGAACATAC
>BLSH010019025.1:1308061-1323864 GCA_018402905.1 Glandirana rugosa | reverse complement strand
CTCAGTGTGCTCCAATGATCTTCCCAAACACCCAATGCTATATCTTTTCAGTGCGCCACAAGGACAAATGTCGGACCCCCTCCCACATTGGGTCCACATCTGTCTCCTGGCAGCCCGCAGGACTATACTCCTTTCCTGGATACAGCCAGAACCACCTCTCGTTGCCAAAGTGAAACAATCCCTTAAGGACCTCTTCCTTATAGAAAAGCTGGATGCTATTACACAGGACTGTAGACCCGCAAAACGTTTCTTCGCCAGATGGCGGAAATTTATCGAACACTCTTTTACTCAAGCTGAGATTTCAGACCTTATGCTCCCCTTCCGCCTCTCCAGTTGGTATCTAAGAGCCGAGCTCACCAATACCCTAGGAAAACTGAAGGCAGATGGCCCTCAAGCCAACTGCCCCACCCTGAAACCCCCTTGACTTTCCTATATAACTTCTTGATCCATGGTAATGCTTCATTCTTACCCAAATCTTTAACGATCCACACTCATGCATCTCCCCTGCAGTTTAGGATCATAACTACCTTGCTTCCACTCCTCAGAAAATGTTCATATGCATAAATTTGATTGTCTAATACTCCACTTTCTATCTTATTCAGGCCTTTATTACCCCAATTCATGTTTACACTGACAGTTATTTTTATTTTTGCTTGTAACCTTTCTTTGACATTAACTTGTACATCGACAATCAACTGTTCTTGTACCAAGCGATGGCTTATTCTGTATGTACCTTATTGTCAATTTGTCAATAAAGCTTTTTGAAAACCAAAAAAAAAAAAAAAAATGAAAAAGATATATATATATATATATATATACACACACACACACAGACACACACACACACACACACACAAAGAAGCACAGTAGGAAACTTACTGCAAAACCTTGTAATGTCCATTAAGGTTCATGCACTCTCCTGAGTTCAGAGGACCCCCTGTCTGGGCTGTAAATCTCCCTTTGTGGTGGTACCCATGGTGCTGGCTCTCAGTTCAGCAGTATAAATGACTGCATGTGTACCCCGGCCTCTAGAGAGCAGTTAAACACTGAGGGGATGGGCTGTGCGGCAAATTGGTGAAACGGCAGGCAGGCACAGTCTCAGTTCAGCAGTATAAATGACTGCCTATGTACACCGGCCTCTAGAGAGCAGTTAAACACTGCTGGTATGGGCTGTGCAGCGAATTGGTGGAACAGCAGGCAGGCTGAGGCTTGTAGTCCCACAAGAACTCTCAGGAGGTTGCTGAGAGCGGCCCTTCCTGGTATGATAGGAACGCTCTGGTTCCTGCTTCCCTGCTGTGATTACAGCACCTGAAGCTCCAGCTTGTCTCAAAAACACTGCCTCTGTGGTGAGTGATGTGGGATCTCAACATGGCTGCTACCTTGGGTTGCTGGATAGATCTTTGGCTGTCTATGTGTTCCCAGGTATCTTTGGTCCTCCTGCCTGCCTCTATAGCACTGAAGAACGCATGGAAAGGTTTTCTATTTTAAGGCCTCATACACACTGACATTTCTTAAAAAATAAACAAAACGTCGGGCTCGACGTCAAGGAAAAAAAAATTGGCGTTTTTCGGCATTATGCATCGGCGTTAGTTAGCGTCAGCATCAATAGGTGTTTTTTTAAAAAAAAATCATCACTCTGCTATTTTTCAACCTAAAAATGTCGGCGTCAAAAAACGCCGGTTAACGCCGGTACAGCGTTTGTTGGCGTTAGTGAGCGTTTTGCGGCGTCGGCATAAAAAAAGTCAAAACATTACAGCCTCAGAACGCACTGGCCGTGGGTTCTAGTTTCAGCTCACTAACACCGACGCCATCTACAGCTCACAAACGTCGGCTTTTTTATGGGGCCATTGACTAACATGGAGAGCTGCAAAAAACGCCAGAAAACGCCGGCGTCAATAAACGTTCGTGTGTATGAGGCCTTAACGTTTTTTGTTTTTTTTTGTGTTTTGTTTTTTTGGTTTTTAAAAGGGTACATTCGTCTTCTCTCTACACAGAGAGAAGACCCAGATGCGGGATAAACGCCCGCAGGGAAGTACTAAAGAGCCGCATCACCCTCAAAGAAAGAAGCGCTCAAAGCGTGATAAGTCGGGTCAGAGGAGTGGTCGGCGGCGGGATAAAATCCCTGTGGAACACCACTCCAGATCACCCTCACTGGTGCCTCATTGCAGTGCCTTGAGCCCAGGCCAATTGCTGTTGCAACAGCAAAAAGCGACCACTAAGAGCAAGCATGTGCTTAAGCAAAGACGCAGATCCTCTTCATCTTCTGGAATGGTCTCGGCCTGGGAAGAGGAGAAGGCTACCAGGGGGGTGTGTATACTTCTTTTGTTTGAAGGAAGCCGCGTGTGATAATGCAGCAGATGCACGCCAGGTGAAACACTATATAAAGGCGGCTTGAAAACCTTTTCTAAGAGATATCGGCCTAGGCGGCACTCATCTGCTTCAGAATCAGAGCCAAATGCTACATCTCGCTACAGTTCAGATGAACTTTCAGAGGATTCTGAGTCAGATCTGGAACCAGACACTCATGCATTTGATTTTTTCTTGATTCCTTCTTTGGGCCTGATTCGCACCCATGCGTTTTTGGTGCATTTTGCGGATTTGCACTACAGTCTATATGGCGTTGTTTCCTATGGAACACGTTCTGTGGTGTGGGTTTGCGGGAGTCCTTGCAAATCATCATTGTCCATTGTGAAGAAGGGAGATTTTCTAGCGTCAATAGACCTAGCGGATGCCTACCTACATGTGCCCATAAGTATAATTATATTATATTTATAAGAATAAATCACACCATCGCTTCCATTTCCAATTTCGTTGTCTGCCATTCGGGCTGTGCACAGCTCAAAGAACATTTTCAAGTTTTGGCAGGCGTCATCGCTATCTTAAGAATGAAAGGCATTCGAATTTTTCATTATCCGGACGACATTCTCCTCCGGGCCGTATCAAAGTCCCTCCTTCAACAGCACGTGCTGATAACCTGCAGCCCGATCAGACGTTTCGGTTGGTTAATCAACCATCGCAAGAGTCGGTTGCAACCAGCTCAAGTCCTAGAGTATCTAGGAATGCAATTCGATACTACCCAAGGTCGTATATTTCTGCCTCTCAGGAAGATTGTGGAAATTCAGACCAAATCGGAAATAGTAATGACCAGGCCATTTCTGATGGCCAAGGAGTGTATGCAGTATCTGGGCCTGTTGTCTTCCACGATCCAGGTAGTACCCTGGGCCAGATGACAGAAGGGGAGATTTCAATACAATTTTCTCCATCAATGGGATCGTCACTCGTTAACCCAGAAGATCTACCATTCAGTACCAATAAAACGGTCTCTGATGTGGTGGAAGATATCTCAGAATCTATACCGCGGGGTGCCTCTCGAACCTCCAGTTCCAGTAGTGCATTCCTTAGGCCAACAAGTACAGGGCAAATGAGAGGCATCTCTATCTCAGCATTTAAACCAGTTAGAATTAGAGGCAGTTCAGCATGCTCTAGTAGTCTTCCAAATGATTTTGCAAAGGGGGCAGTCAAAGTCCTTTCGGACAACAAACCATGGTAACCTACGTGGCCCAGCAAGGGGGCACCAGGAGCCTCCCACTGCTCAGATTGGCATGCCAGATTTTTCCCTAACAGCAGCATACCTTCCAGGTCCACATAACAAGCTGGTGGATCAAATGAGTCGGAGATTCTTGGATCTGAATGAAAAGGGCTTGAATCCCAGATACCTGTTCAAAATCTTCAAGGTCTGGGGGACATCGGTCATAGATTGGGTGGCATTGGAGGAAAACTCTCAGATTACATGTTACTTCTCCCGAAGGTGGCACCCGCAAGCTCTAGGCCAGGATGCTCTATCCATTCCATGGGACTTTCCCCTAGTCTTTCCTCCTCTCTCGCTAATCCTTAGAGTTTTAATGAAGATTCAACAGGAGGAAATGACAGCAATAGCGGTGTGGCCCTTCTGGCCCAGAAGACCATGGTTTTCACTAGCATAGAAAATGAAGATGTGTCAGCCAATTCCTCTGCCTTCTCAAGGATTTTCTGCTGCAGAACAAGCAGTTTAACCTGAAGCCGGGGAAACTGAAGTTGATGGCTTGGAGGTTGGGAGGAGATCTATAGAGCATTTAGTCGAAAGAAAACTACCAATAATACTTTATTATAGGCTATATAAAGCCTTTTGTCATTTCTCAGCAGAAAAGAGCTGGGATCTGAGGTCACCCTCAGTCTCTAACATATTGGAATTTTTCCAGGAAGGTCTGGGAAAGGGTTTAGCGTATAGCTTCTTAAAAGTTTGAGTCTGCCCTGTCAGCTATGTTGAACAAAGATGGGCTTTGGATCCTCTAGTGATATGTTTCTTAAAGGCAGCAATAAAGATCAGATTTCCAATAAATCTTTTTCTGAAGTGGGACCTGCCTTTAGTTCTGAAAGCCTTATTAGCACCTCCATTTGGTCCGGTGCCATCATGCTCTTTGTCTCAGTGCAATTTTTTGATGACAATTGCATCAGCCAGAAGGGTGTCTGAACTGTGTGCTTTCTCAGCCACGGAGCCGTATTGCCTAATACTCCAAGAGGAAATAGTACTCAGATCGGTTCCAAGCTTTCTTCCAAAAGTAGCATCAGCTTTGCCTATGAATTGGGAATCGGTCTTATCGGCTTTCCCGGATAGTAACTCGGAAGACGAATGGACTAGGCTGGATCTAGTGCAGGCCTTATCAATATACCTAGAGTGAACTAAGGATTTCTGGAAACAAGATCAGCTCTTCATCTTTCCCGGTGGCTCCAGGAAAGGTATGGCTAAGCCACCTAGAATGGTGTCTTCATAGATCATAAAAACTATCCAGGTGGCATATAGAGAGTCGGGATATCCTCCGCCATTGAAGGTCAGAGCACATTCTATGAGTGTCATGGCAGATTCTTGTGCATCATACGCTAAGGTGTCAGCAGAAGCAATGTGCAGGGCAGCTAGCTGGAGTGCACCTAATACTTTCATTCAGCACTACAGAGTGAATGTTACTCTGGTCGGAAGCTTTTGGGTCTACTGTTCTGTCGGCGGCTGTCGGACATTAAAATAATTGATATCAGTTTATGATTCTGGTTATTTATGTCTTTCCCTCCCCTTATGTGGTTGATTGCTTGCTACGTCCCATAGTAGGCTGACATGAGGAGGTACAGGAATAAGTAAAATTGTTTTCATACTTACCGTAATTTTCCTTTCCTGGATCCTCCTCATGTCAGCCGAAGAACTCCCACCCAAAGTCCGTCGCGAGGTGGGTAAACTGAACACTGCATATGGGCAGACAGCTGCCTCTTATAGGCTTGGAAAGAGGTTGTCCTGAAGGGGTCAGAGGGGGCGGAGCTGACCCATAGTAGTAGGCTGACATGAGGAGGATCCAGAAAAGGAAAATTACGGTAAATATGAAAACAATTTTCCTTATTTTTTTTAATATATATTCAAAAAACATATTCAAAGTAAAAAATAAAATTAAATTCCCCTTTTGTTGACCCATCAAGCTTTAAAGAATTTGAGATGTTATAAAAATGCTATGGAAGTTGACAGCAAGATGACTCTACTGTATATCTATATCTAAATGAAATCGTTATACAGTAGGATATACATGTGTACATAGGCTAATTTTCTGGAACATGCTGTTTACTACATAAATCTCTATGGAAAACTCAGGAGAGAGTACATGGCATCTGTCCTTTGTTACAGAGTGAGATATGTTATAGTGACTTTGGATGGATTTTTCCTCCTGGCTTTTAAAAATGGTATCCTGGTGATTGAACCTCTATGTGTCAGTGTCCATCTATTTAGGATTATATGATTATCTTACAATCTTGATAAAATAGGCTGTCTAGAGCAAAATATGGTCTGTTTGTTTATGGTTTCCCATAAACGTCACCAAATACCCTTTATATATCCCAGGATAAAATTCAGCCAGATTTTTTGTTAGTGTTTGTCGTTCTCTAAACAGACTTCAGCACCTAAAGGGAAATATAGGTGAATCAACTGTATTCTTTGCAAGGGAATTGGCCACAGAGCTTGGTAAATCAGGTTCTGCTCTGCTGACTTCCATTATCCAATCATGTGCAAGCAAAACTGCGAGTTTTTTTACTTGCACACAGTTGGGTAATCTTTGTAAAGTTAATTATTGAGAGGCAAACTCACTTGCAAGGTGCACCTTATCTTGAAAGACCTATTTGCCTTTACTAAATCAATTCCAGTGCGTATGGTGTACACATTCACATGCACATTCAAACATATCTCCTAACTTTTCTAAATTAGAAAACACAATATGCTGAGACCCAAGCAGCTTGTTTGATCATATTTAGCCGAATCATTCCCACTTGTACAGGGTCTGAATACTACTGTCTTCTTAAAGTTAGGGTGGTGCTCTATGAAGAGTTTAACTTTAAATTCATATATGCCCTTCATTCAATGTAACAAGTATTGCTCATTGTTATAGTTTTCTTTCCAAATCTACTTTTTTACTTTTTCCCTTAAAGTGTCAGCTACCAAAAACATATTTGGTAGATGCTAGAGAGTTAAAGCGGTATTAAACCATAAAGCAAACATTTATTATATTGCAGCTTACAAACTTTTAGTGGCTGCATTTAATTTTATTTCCTGTGTAACTTGGACTGTAGCTGAAAATTGCTGTGAAACTTTTTCCTTTGTTGCTGCTTTGTTGTCTTTCTGCAATGTGGATAGGGCTAAACAAAATATATTGATAGATGCAGAAGTGCTGTAGTCCTATTTAAGGAGACCACTTTGCAATGCTTGCCTATGGAGTGTCTCCAGTGCAGGAAGCAGCCATCTTGGCTGGGTCTGGGATGATCCTGGATGGAGGGCGATTGACTCCTGCAACAGAACAAGGAGAGGAGGGTTAGCAAGCTACTCAGAGGAAGAGAGAGGGCAGCTAGGTGAATAGAACCCTGCCATAGCTGACCACAATCGGTTGAGAACTTGGAGCGACTGTTCATCACACAGGACTTGAGATGTAAAATTTGCATAAATTTTGAAGCCATGGGAAAAAAAACATTTTTTTCCCCTGCTTTTTCAAGAAAAAAAATAGAAATTTTGGAAAAATTAAAAAAAAAAATCAGTGTGGGGTAGTTTTACAAATTGAAAGTAATTTTGTTACACTGGGACAGTGAAACGCAGTGTATATAAAAGTCTTATGCTTGAAATGAAAGTACAGGTTATTCAGTAGATATAAACTTGCTTTTGTTTTTTATCACAAATGGAATAACAAGGTCTGTATATGTTAAGAAAATTTCAACTGTACATGAGAACAGGTCACTGCCCTAATTTCCCTCATAATAGTGTAAAAGATTCCTGCCAATATGCATTTTCAAGCATTGATAAAGCTGATCCAGAAGCATATATTGCTCTGGCGAGAGCTTGATCAATGTTCTCCTAATTTTCAGCTGTCAATTTACCTATAAATGGAGGTATGCAAGAAATAAGAATAATCTGCGTTTTTGAGGGTACCTCATCCATTTTCAACAACCTCTACACAAAAACCCTTTTAAATGGACTTTACTGGTACCAGAGAGAGGCAGCAAAACGGAGCTTATATTTCAATTGTTTTTATTAATTTGACTAAAAAAAAGACATACACAACATAACAAAACATGGCTTAAAAACAACAAAATAACTTTCTTACTCTGACCCCCACCTTCACCCCCAGTGACAAAATTGAAAACTATACCATTTTGCTGTGTGAAGAGGGGTATCAGAGAGGTTCTTTTATGGGATTCTCCCTGACAGGGCTCCAGTCCTGTGGGAACGCATGGGGACGGCGTTCTTGCACTTTTTCCACAGTAGGCACAGTGTCCCCTTTAGCAGCTGCCACCATGTTCTGCAGAACTGGCAGTGGCTTACCAGGGGGGAGGGGGGCGAGGTACAGCAGGTGGGCACTGACAAACCCTGTATACTAATATGCTAATCTCCTGCTGTGCAGCTGTTTAGAAATAAACTTTTCCCGGTCACATGTGTTCAATGGGAGTGAGAAACAGAAAGCGGACTATTTTCCTCATTATCACCTTAGGTGCAGTGCTCCTGGCCGGCTTAAGTGTAATGATATAACCGGCCTTCAATTGTGTAGAGTGCTGCGGCAGATTACTCCCTAAAGCCGAAAATGGGGAAATAGTTCTGTTCCTGGTCCCAGCTGAATACAGGAGACTGGACAACAGCTGCACAGCGGTTATTTTAGCATATTGGTGGACATGGTTTGGGAGTGCCCGTCCACCAAGCTCCCAGCTCCACAGGAACCACTTGCAGGAGAAGAACTGCACCTGGGCCCCAGGTAGAAGAACCTGCACAGACCAGGTCCTGAGGGGGGGGGGGACAAATGGTCCTTTCACACGGGGCTGTCCATTTGCCAACTCCGCTTTGCTGAGCAGGGATCAATCCGTTGATCCCTGCTGAGCAGGCGGATGACAGGTCTGTCCCCTCTCACTGTGCAGAGACAGATCTGTCAGAGCCCTGCTGTCCTCTATAGAGATCGGATGAAAACGGGCCGCCTGTCCGTTTTCATCTGATCCGATACTCCAGATGGATGGAAAATAGGGTTTCCATCCGTCTGGATTTAACAGACTGGATTGGATCAGATATCAGCGGGTGTCAGCAGACATGTCACTGCCTGAAAAACTGACAAGTAGACCTGATTGGAACGCCCATGTGAAAGGGGCCTAACTGTGCTGGATTTGAACTCTTGGGTAATAGCAAGCAAGTTTGGAGTGACACATTTGAGCCCCCCACATTGATGGGCACTGGTGAGACTGCATTGATGGGCACTGATAAAGCTGCATTGATGGGCACTGGTGAGGTTGTATTGATGGGCATTGATAAAGCTGCATTGATGTGCACTGACCAGGCTGCATTGATGGGCACTAATCAGGCTGCATTTGATGGGCACTGGTGAGGTTGTATTGATGGGCACTGATAAAGCTGCATTGATGTGCACTGATCAGGCTGCATTGATGGGCACTGGTGAGGCTGCATTGATGGGCACTGATAAAGTTACATTGATGGGCACTAATAAAGCTGCATTGATGGGCAGTAATCAGGCTGCATTAATGGGTACTGGTGAGGCTGCATTAATGGGCACTGGTGAGGCTGCATTTGATGGGCACTGATAAGGCTGCATTGATGGGCACCAATCAGGCTGTATTGATTGACACTGATGAGGCTGCATTGATGGGTACTGATAAAGCTGCATTGATGTGCACTAATCAGGCTGCATTGATGGGCACTAATCAGGCTGCATTGATGGGCACTGACCAGGCTGCATTGATGGGCACTGGTGAGGCTGCACTGATGGGCACCGATCAGGCTGCATAGATGGACAGTGGTGAGGCTGAGCTGATGGGCACTGCTCAGGCTGCATTGATGGGCACTGCTCAGGCTGCATTGATGGGCACTGCTCAGGCTGCATTGATGGGCACTGCTCAGGCTGCATTGATGGGCACTGGTGAGGCTGCATTTATGCACACTGGTGAGGCTGCATGTATGGACACTGGTGAAGCTGCATAGATTGGCACTGGTGAGGCTGCACTGAGGAGGCTGCATTGATCGGCCCTGTGAGGTGCATTTCTGTAGATTGGGGTACACTAGTGTTGCCCTCTGAAGAGTGAACCACAGTGGATTCAGAAGGTGCTTAACAGGTGGCAAGGAAACATTATATTGCCTCTTCCAGTTGTACGTGTACAATGTTTTGGGGGGTGGGGAATCTTGAGTGAGTTCCCACACTTCTTTTCCCAGGAGTTGACCCCTGCTCCTTGATCACCCCAAAGGGAGAAAAAAAACTCCTCCCCTCATTCTCTATTATTGTACAATATTCCCATATACCTATTGCAGGGTATCTATAAATGGTGTATCTCAAAACTACTTCACATAGTGTTTTTATTCCACCTAAACATCTGTGCCCTTACTCCACCTTTCTACCCTCCCCAACCCCCCCCCCCCCCAATCACTGGTGACAAATTCACTAACATTACCAATTCTGTGTAAAAAAAAAAAAAAAAGGGGGGCCAAAAGGACCATAGATGACTACAAAAAAGGGGGGAAAGAAACACACCACCACACTCTTTGTTGTGATTCCTTATCAGTTAAATATTTGTGTCTCCTAAAAATTGTCCTGAGAGGGAAAAAAAAGGGGGAACAGGGGGGGCAACATCGGGCTGGAGGGAGGAGGGGAGAGAGAGACAAGGAGAAAGGGGAGGTCCAAAGAAGCACAGGGCTATCCAATGCCAGATTATGCCCTAGCCCCACGCCCCCTACTATCTCGCCTCCCCTCTCACAAGTTTCCCCTGTATCCCCCCCAACTCCTAGGGGCCAGTCTCGATACCCATATAGCTCCAATAACTTGGGGATTGTTTAAACTCAAGCCAGCTGAGTCATTTTGTATAGACATTAATTATTCCATTAACCTAGTTCTGTCCACTTCCCTAAACCAATCCTTTATTGTCGGGCAATTCTTAACATTCCAATATTTTGGAATTATTACTTTTGCTCGATTTAGTAGAAACAACTGCTATACGGAACTATAATATTTATTACAAAATTACATAAAACATGTTTAAAACCATAGGCAACATATTTTATGTGATATAGGCCATAACAAATAGACTATCACAAATTATCTTTGCTGTATGATCCAAATGGTCGACGCATTTTGCAACTACCAGCTTCCTCAGGACCTCCTTTACTTGCCTGCAAAGAGAAATGGCCTACTTAGAAAAGAAATTCAAATCAATCAACTTCATATAACATATATAGAGCCTATATATCATCTTCCAAACTGGCAGTGATGGTGGCTGATGATTGGCTGATCGTGGCGCCATCAGCGAACGCTAAAGGAGACACAAATATACAAATTCTGCCCACACACTTACTGATATACAGCAATATAGAGGTGACTGCACAGTGATTTATGCTTCTTTATGGTTAATAAGCTGGATTATAGTGGCAAGTTAAATAGGACACAGACTGATGACATCATATAGTACTTACTTTCCTATTACACCTTCACTTTAGGATTTTGGCACCAAAATCGTCCTTCTAATGAGATGGGCGGTTGTCGTTTGTTTGTAGATGGTGATATGAAGGTGTTGGATGGTTTGAGGTAAGAGGATTGATCTTGGTATGCAGCAGAGAACCTCTTTCTTTTTTGTGAGGGGATTGTTATCTCGTGTACTGTGTTCGTAGGGTATAAATCAGGTGATGCAGCGACACGTATGTATGTCAGCACCTCATCCCATGTAAGTCATATTTAATTGATAGGGGGGGTAAAGGGAAGGGGACAATTAAATGGAGGGAGATAAAGGGATTATAGCTTTGCCTATGATTCAATACACAACTATTGATTACATAAAAGAGTTAATCTTTATTGATACGTATTTTAAAAAGGTATGTATAATACAATAATACAATACCAGTACAGAGGTATGCAATCTGTATTTTATTTAAAATTTATTTTAATTTAAATATATTGGCATATAGTCCAAAATCAATGATGGCAGCATTGCATGATGGTCCATATCCTACATGTTTCGCCAATATGCGGCTTCATCAGGGATTTAAAGCGGGCCACCATAAGGTACTTAATGCTATATAGCAAAAGGGAGAAATTATTTAGTATAAAGTTAATGCATAACTAAAATCCAATATTATATCACAAGAAATTGCACTTTTATGAAAGCGTTCACCTCTTGCAACTTGGCTCAATCACCACGGCCAGATGTACACCAGATCCCAGACTGTCACGCACGTCACACCAGGGAAGGGTGCAAAAAGTGCAAACCTCACCTTTCCCTCTACTACTTCACCTACCTCTTTTTCACAAGCGGGGATCGATCTTCACTACCTACCTTCGTGGACATTATGATACTTGCGGCAGCAGCATCCTTTACTCTTGTTTTTACCCTGCATTAGTTCTATACGAGAACCCACACTATGCGCTATATATATATGTCTGAACCGTCAGTAACCACATGTTTATTTTTACATTTTGTTTGACTGTCTTTGAATTATATATATATGATGTATTGAAGCATTACTACAGCTGTAACACATGCACTTTTTCTTACTTGTTGTAGATAGATATGAGTTATATCACCACTTCCCCCTGAAGAAGAGGAACAACGCGTTGGGTTGCACTCTTTCAATTACACAGTAGTGCATTAAATAAGTGGTTCTGCTATATGTACTGTTGCATTTTAATAACGTTTTGTAGATTGGGGAATGTGCCCCTTGTTTCATCCCCTGTCTCTCCCCCCTTTTTTCCCCTTTTTAACTACTATTTTGTAATAAACTTAAAACATTTTTATACCTATTGCATTTGTTTTTGTTGAGTCTATGCCCTTTAAAGTCCCACCAGAGGGTCTGTTTTTCTAATTTGTATTTAGGGATGTGGGCATATTCTGCACATATCCCAAGAAGTTAAAGCGTACCCATTGAATCCCACAGAATTTCAGATCCATTTCTTTAGTAAATATTGATTTAAAAATATATGCTAAACGTATTGCCCTATGCCTAATAGATATTTTACTATGATTCACCCTGATCAAGCTGGGTTTACAAAGGGTAGACAAACCTCGAGGCGAGTGATAAACATCATACATCATGCGCGCCAGTCGAAAACGCCTTTTCTGCTCTTAGTGTTGGTATCTTGAGGCAGTGCTTTAGTGGTCCGGTCTTTTCAGCAACCATGCCTCTCTACACGTGTCCCTCTGCCCAGGTTTATTTGGATGGTATGATATCACAGCCTTTCTTGACCACAATTGGTACCCGACAGGGTTGTCCCCTTTCCCCTCTTATATTTAACCTTCTGGTGTAGCCCCTGGCTACCCATATTCGCTTACATCCTAATATTCAGGGATTTAGAGTAGGAACCACCAATCATGTCGTTGGCTTATTTGCTGGCGACAATCTTAATGATCTCCAATCCTAAATCCTGACTTGCAGAAGTATACGAAACCCTCCTATGGTTTCAAAATATTTCATACTATAAGGTCAATGCGGCTCAGTCGTACATCCTTTACTTGGGGTTAGACCTTGAGACTAGAAAAATATTGGCATTTACATATCCTTTTGGTTAGAAAGATGAGGGAATCAATTATTTAGGAATTGCCCTCAAAAAGGACACCAAACTACTGTTCCGAGCCAACTATTTAACCTTCTTATTTAATTTACCTATACACCTACAAAATATATCGAAACCAGAATTATCATGGCTAGGACGCCTGGTGACATTTAAGATGTTGATACTCCCAAGACTAATATACCTATTTAGGGCCCTCCCCATTTTCGTGCCTATTTCCTACTTTCATAAATTGCAATCCACCACGAATAATTTCCTGTGGCAAAACAAACTGTCAGCAACTGGTGTGACCAGTGGCAGCTGGTGAAGTTTTAGGATGGGGGGCGCCAGGCCCCACCCTTTCTTTTTGGCCCCTCCTACTTCTCATAAGCCCCACCCCTTACATAATCCACCCACTCCGTCCCCTGTATTCCACATATTGTGTCAAGAGTATACAGCTCAGCATCCCAGGTGGGGTATATATCAGCCAGTATCACAGTATGCAGCCAGGACACAGGTATTGCAGCCACAGCCAGTACACAGGTATTACAGCCAGTACACAGGTATTGCAGCCAGCCCAGTACACGGGTATTACAGCCAGTACACAGGTATTGCAGCCACAGCCAGTATATAGGTATTGCAGCCAGCCTAGTACACAGGTATTACAGCTAGTACACAGGTATTGCAGCCACAGTCAGTACACATGTATTGAAGCCCAGTACACAGGTATTGCAGCCAACCAGTACACAGGTATTGCAGACAGCCAGTACACATGTATTACAGCCCAGTACACAGGTATTGCAGCCAGCCAGTAGACAGGTATTACCATGGTGCAACCATGCCAGTGCATTGCAGCCACAGCCATTACACAGGTATTACAGCCCAGTACACAGGTATTACAACCTAGAACACAGGCATTACAGCCCAGCACACAGGCATTACAGCCCAGCACACAGGTATTACAGCCCAGCACACAGGTATTACAGCCCAGCACACAGGTATTGCAGCCCAGCACACAGGTTTTACACCCAGTAACACAGGTTTTACACCCAGTAACACAGGTATTACAGCCCAGTAACACAGGTATTGCAGCCCAGTATACAGGTATTACAGCCTAGTACACCGGTATTACAGCCTAGTACACCGGTATTACAGCCTAGTACACCGGTATTACAGCCCAGTACACCGGTATTACAGCCCAGAACATAGGTATTACAGCCCAGCACACAGCAGTACTTGGCTCAGGGGACTCGTCAGGCCACTCTCTCTCTCTCGGTCATCGGGGATCACAAGTGGGCGTGCAGTCCCAGCACATCTGCCAGTCCCGCCCCCGCTCCTGACCAGTCAGTCACTGTCTGGAGGACAGTAACTGAGGCCAGAGCCAATCAGTGTATAGATGTTCACCTCGCTGGTGCACATCTATGCACTTTAATGGCTGACCAATGGGCTTTGGGAATTGCTGTCAGCTGACAGCAAATCTCCCAAAAAAGTCGGGACAGCTATGTCCCGACGGCCCATTTTTTTTTTTTTTTTTTTTAGCGAAATCAGCGGGAGGGCGATGCACTAGCACCCTCTATGGAGGAGCCGCCGCTGGGTGTGACCAGAGATGTGTGAACTGCAACAGAGAATGCCAGGCACAAGTATTGCAAAATAATATAATTTATTTAAAAGATAAATGGATAAAGATGTAAACGCACCTCCAACATAGCAAACAGTGTAAAACAAGCCACATAACAAAATAGTGACACGTAGCTGAGCCAGGGTCATACACAGGAGATCAGTCAGAGGGAGCTAGGGGCAAGACAGGGCAGGAACAGGGAACAGATGATGGAGAGAACAGGTGGGAAGGGATCAGGCTGCAAGACAGGGGTCCAGGAACAGATGCAGGATACAGGATCACAGGTCAAGGGCACATGGAGACCAAAACACCAAAGCAATCAGATTAGGACAGACAGGATTTAAATATCCTTCCTGCAACGAGCATCAGGTGATGACTAAGTGAGCTTCTGGCTGTTGGGAGACACACGCTGGTGAAAACTGGAACTGCAGCCCATGGATCAGGGAGTCGCAGTGCCGTCAGCTGGTGAGACTTTTCCTGACAGTACCTGAGGAAGCTCCAAACAGCAATAGCTGAATCAGTCCATCTTCTTTTATCCAAATCCCAAGAAAAAGTTCAGTGTACACTGAAGTGCCGGGTTCCAAGCAAGATGTCCTACTGCCAAGATCCTTCGATAAGCAAAGTATCCCCCCACCTGGATCAGGTACAGTCCTGCTCACCATTATTGGCACCCCTTCATGTTTTGCATAACTGAGTGAATGTCTTCAGAAATAAATGGAAATGTACCAAATTTATATCAGCAGGATCTTTTCTGTAAGTGAGTCAATACGTTTTGTACTTCCCCACGGTTATTACCACTCGTCCTGACATGGACTAGGTCCACCCCCCTATGAAACGAATAGCTTCCTAGAACCGTCATCCTGTAGAACGAACCTTGGGCCGTGAAGTCACATGTGACTTGAAAAAGAACCCTAAACCTATTTTCTTCTACCTGACTAAGTCGATAACGACAAACCTCGAAGGAGTCCATGACAGTCCTTTTCAGAGTGGTCGACTGCCGTGACGCTGAGGGACTAGGTACCCGACGTCAAGGTCAAAAGTGGTCGCACACAGAGGGTTGTCGGTCTTCGAGTGAATCAGTAGTGGACTACGAGCAACGTCCTTCCTAT
>BLSH010019025.1:1176801-1198584 GCA_018402905.1 Glandirana rugosa | reverse complement strand
AAAAATCGCAGATCGCCGCCATTACTAGTAAAAAATAAAAAAAAAATAAAAACCCCAGAAATGAATTCTCATCATCCGTAAACGCGGCCACTTTTGCGCAAACCATTCAATAAACGCCGATTGCGATTTTTTTTATCGCAAATATGAGGAATTATATAAATCGGCCAAAAACGGTGAAAAAAAATGTTTTTTTATATTTTTTTTTTGGATTTGAATTTTAGCAAAAAGTAACAAATTTGTTTTTTTTTGCAAAATGGTCGCTCTTCTTTTGTTTATAGCGGCGATCAGAAATGACGCAGAGGCGATCAAATACCACCAAAAGAAAGCTCTATTTGTGGGAAAAAAAGGACGCAAATTTTGTTTGGGTACAACGTCGCACGACCGCGCAATTGTCAGTTAAAGCGACGCAGTGCCGAATCGCAAAAAGTGCTCTGGTCCTAAAGCTGCAAAACCTTCCGGGGCTGAAGTGGTTAAGAGAGATATCTTGCGACATATGTTAACAGCAATGAGAACAATTATTGCCCCGCTCTCAGAATCTCAGAATGGGTTTGCGAGATGGGTGAGATACGACTAATAGAGGAAACAACTTGTGCCGAGATAGGCTCCAGAGAACACTTTAGAAAGACATGGGTAAAATATCACACTTCAAGATCATTATTGAAATATTTATAGATATAAGAATTCGTGTACCCATATTTCTTTAATTATTATTTTTTTCCTCTTTTTTCTTTCTTTTTGCTCAAATCTGATTCTATCTGAGTGAGTGGTTGATTGAGGGTCGGGGGATTCAGTTCCCAATTCTGGTAGGCCTAAGGGATAAGGGCAGTACACGGAAGGGGAACGTTAAGCAAGAAATTAAACTGTAGATTTAGATTGGTAGATTACATTGGATAGGAGGAAGATAGATACATTTTTTTTAGGACTGAAGTGGATTTTTTACCGTATCCTATAATAATTATCTATTTTGTAAAATATGTTTTGGACGATGTAAATTATACTCCCCTACCCACGATATTGTTATTGGACCCCCTTCTCGAATGTATGATGTAAAAAACTTTTCTAAGAAAATTTAATAAACATAGATTAAACAATGATGTATGTCATTAGTGATTTTGGCCATAGTTACACTTTAAAGCATTTGTTACTCCAACACTTCATATTCCCGATTTGTGCCTATTTTTTACTTGTATGAGAAAGTATCCTGTTCTCTTTGTATTGCTTCCTTTATGTTAAATCCCTGGTGTTCTTGCTAGTCCCCTTGCTTTCCTATTATACCTGACCACACTAAGCAGGAGAGCACGGCGTGGTCATTTACATAGTTACATAGTAGTTAAGGTTGAAAAAAGAAAATAGTCCATCCAGTCCAACCTGTGTAGGTGTATGTGTGTCAATGTCCATATCCCTGTATGTTGTGTTCCTTAAGATATATATCCAAGAGTCTTTTGAAAATATCCATACTCCCTGCAGCCACGATCAATTGTGGAAGAGAGTTAAACATCCTTATTGCCCTGACAGTGAAGAACCCCCTACGCAGTTTAAAATTAAACGGCTTCTCCTCCAGTCTCAATGTTTGTCCCCATGTCCTCCCACACTCCCTGAGACTGAACAGTTTTTTTCCTATTCTGGGATCCCCATTGAGGTATTTATAGATCGCTATCATATCCCCTCTCAATCGTCGCTTCTCCAGAGAGAATAAATTGAGTGTTTGCAGTCGTTCCTCATAAGTGAGGTCTTCCAGTCCCCTTATAAGTTTCTTTGCCCTCCTTTGGACACTCTCCAGCTCCAGCACATCCTTTCTGAGGACTGGAGACCAGAACTGTATGGAATACTCCAGGTGGGGCATTACCAGAGTTTTATAAAGTGGCAGAATTATAGTTTTATCCCTGGAGTATATCCTTTTTTTATGCATGCTATTATTCTGCCTGCTTTGGTAGCTGCAGCTTGACATTGCATGCTATTGCTCAGTTTGTCATCTACTAAGACCCACAGATCCTTCCCCATTCTTGATTCCCCCAGAGGCTCTCCCCCTAGTGAGTAGTTTTCATTTATGTTTTTTGCCCCCGAGTGCATTACTTTACATTTCTCCACATTAAACGTCATTTGCCATTTGTCTGCCCACTCCATTAAGTTGTTCAAGTCATTCTGTAAAATTCCGATATCCTGTTGTGATGTCAATGCCCTGCTTATCTTTGTATCATCTGCAAAAACCGAGACTGAGCTATTAATCCCACCCCCTATATCTTTAATGAATAAATTGAATAGAATTGGTCCCAAGACAAATGCTTGGGGTACCCCACTCGTCACTCGAGACCAGTCTAAGTACATGTTATTAATCACTACCATTTGGACACGTCCCGGTAACCAGTTCTTTACCCAAAAACAAACTTTCTGGTCCACACCTGCAGACCTCAGCTTGTAAATCAAGCGTTTATGGGGAACTGTGTAAAAAGCCTTTGCAAAATCCAGGTACACTACATCCATTGACTTTCCCCTATCTAGATGGCCGCTCACTTCCTCGTAGAATGTTAGCAGATTTGTCTGGCAGGAACAACCTCCCCATAAACCAATGCTGATTACTATTAATGATGTTACTTTCCTCAGTTAATTTTTGGTTATAGTCTCTAATCATCCCCTCCAATATTTTACCCGCTATTGATGTTAGGCTGACTGGCCTGTTATTCCCAGTAATATGTCTCTGCCTTTTTTTGAATATTGGTACTACATTGGCTTTTCTCCAATCAGCTGGTACCAATCCTGTCATTATGCTGTCCATAAAGATTAGGAACAATGGCCTGGCTATAACCTGACTGAGTTTTCTGAGGACTCTCAGGTTTAAGCCATCTGGTCCTGGTGATTTTTTTATATTAAAACAGTAGTAAAGCCCTAGGGCTGTTCTTACCTACAGGTAAGCCTATAATAAGGCTTACCTGTAGGTAAAATGAATATCTCCTAAACCTACATGGTTTAGGAGATATTCGCCCTGCATGCAGCCACCGATGTCAGTGGCGCATGCGTTCTGATGATCCGGCGGAGGTTGCCGGAAAATCAGAGCTGGCTGCCGGAACGAAGAGCTCCCACGCGCACGCGGGAGTGACGTCACACAGCTTCGGCCACTCACAGCACCAGAGCCGCGTACCCAGAAGAAAGAAGAGGACCATCATGTCAGCGTCCTCAGCGCTGGCTGACTCAGGCATCGGGGGCCTCGTTCTAAGGTAAGTATTTCATAATGTGTTAGTATGCGATGCATACTAGCACATTATGCTATTGTCTTGCAGGTTATTTTTTTTTCCCTCTCTGCTCACGGGTTTACTACCGCTTCAAGTTTATCTAGTCTTTCTTTGACCCCAACCTCTGTTAGCCACGAGGGTATGTCCTGTGTTGTGTCACTATCAGTACAGTCGCGGTCGGTAAACCCTTCCTTTCCTGTGTAAAAACTCTCTAGCTATGCTGGGAACTCTGTGTACTCTCTTCCAATATCAGACTTGTCCTGACACCCCCCCCCCCCCCTGCAAAGCCTTTCACCGTCAAGCTCAATGTGCCACTGCCTCTCTTCCCCCCAGCTCTTATGCAGCTTAGAACAGAGGAAATGTGATTGCTTACAAAAAGGGGGGGGGAGGTATTTAAAATGTTTTTTATATTCATACAAAAATGTTTTGCCTTTCATTTATATATTAAACTAAATGGGTTGTTTTACAAGATGATTTTTTTTACAAGTATTTGATGCTGGCAAATGTAGATTGATCATATGTTAAAAATGCCAATGTTGCTAAGGCCTGAATTTCCCACTAACCACTTCAGCCCCAGAAAGGATTTACCCCCTTCCTGACCAGAGTACTTTAACTGACAATTGCACGGTTGTGCGACGTTGTACCTAAACAAAATTGACGTCCTTTTCCTCCCACAAATAGAGCTTTCTTTTGGTGGTATTTGATCACCTCTGAGGTTTTTATTTTTTGCTCTATAAACAAAAAAATAGCGACAATTTTGAAAAAAAAAAACTATATTTTTTACTTTTTACTATAATACATATCCGAAAAAAATATATAAAAAAACATATTTTATTCATCAGTTTTGGCCAATATACAGTTGTGCTCATAAGTTTACATGGCTGAAGCAATTTATTATCAATCAACTGTGTTTGCTCTTTTTAAATCATAATGACAACAGAAACTACCCAAATGACCCTGATCAAAAGTTTAGATACCCTGGTGATTTTGGCATGATAGCATTCACACAAGTTGACACAAAGGGGCTTAAATGGCTAAAGGTAACCATGCTCACCTGTGATCTGTTTGCTTGTAATTAGTGTGTGTGTGTGTAAAAGATCAATGAGTTTCTGAACTCCTGACAGACCCTTGCATCTTTCATCCAGTGCTGCACTGACATTTCTGGATTCTGAGTCATGGGGAAAGCAAAATAATTGTCAAAGGATCTGGGGGGAAAAGGTAGTTGAACTGTATAAAAGAGGAATGGGATATAAAAAGATATCCATGGAATTGATAATGCCAATCAGCAGTGTACAAACTCTAATCAATAAGTGGAAAATGAGGGGTTCTGTTGAAACCAATCCATGGTCAGGTAGACCAACTAAAATTTCAGCCTGAACTGCCAGGAAAATTGTTCGGGATGCAAAGAGAAACCCACAAATAACTTCAAGTGAAATACAGGACTCTCTGAAAACATGTGTGGCTGTTTCAAAATGCACAATAAGGAGGCACTTGAAGAAAAATGGGCTGCATGGTCGAGTCGCCAGAAGAAAGCCATTACTACACAAATGCCACTACACAAATGCCACAAAGTATCCCACTTACAACACGCCAAACAGCACAGAGACAAGCCTCAAACCTTCTGGCACAAAGTCATTTGGAGTGATGAGACCAAAATGTAACTTAATACCGTGTATTGCCCCCTTTAACATCAATAATAGCTTGAAGTCTTTTGTGGCATTTGTGGATGAGGTTCTTTATCTTCTCAGATGGTAAAGCTGCCCATTCATCTTGACAAAAAGCCCAGTTGTGGCTGAAATCTTAGTTGGTCTACCTGACCGACTGGTTTCAACAGAACCTCTCATTTTCCACTTCTTGATTAGAGTTTGAACACTGCTGGTTGGCATTCTCAATTACTTGTATAGCTTTTTATATCCCTTTCCTGTTTTATACAGTTTAACTACCTCTTTTCCCGCAAATGGAAATGGAGATGATCTGTGATTTTTATTGGGACTGCGATATTGCGGCAGACAGGTCGGACATTTTTGACAATTTTTTGGGACCATTGACATTTATACAGCGATCAGAGCTAAAAATCGCCACTGATTACTGTATAAATGTCACTGGCAGGGAAGGGGTTAACCTGTAGGGGGCAATCAAGGGGTTAACTGTGTTTCCTGTGTATGTTCCAACTGTGTGCGGGCTGGGCTGGCAGGGGCATGACAGATCTAACTGATCCCGATTACAGGGATCAGTAGATTACTGTCATATCCCCTTCCTCTCTAGAAGGCGACATCGAGTCCGCCCGACCCGCAGCCACACTCATGCAGAGTGTGGCGGACACGAGAGCACGCCGCCCGCAACTGCGGCTGCGCATATTGCTGTTTATAGACGCCAATCTGCGCAGCGGAGCCAACTTGCCGCCGGCTTTCTACACGAGGCGGTCAGCAAGGAGTTAAAGAATGTGCTATTGTAGCTTTATGGATTAGGGACAGTATGTTTCATCAATGTGATCATTGCTGTAAACGACTGTGTAAAAAATATTCTTTATATATATATATATATATATATATGTTCTTTTTCCTACAGAATGGGGACTTGTTTTTCTGAAATAGCATCGGGATTAGGTTATTGTGTCTGCTTTCAGTACCAACAGCCTGTGGCAGAGTTCTCCATAAAGCCCAAATTGAGTCTTATTCTGGCTTTATATTTACCAAACGTATACAAACAATCTGAAATAAGTAGACAAAGTTGAACATCTAAACTTTCCAGATACATTGTCTGCAATAGCAGATGAATATTAATAATCTTTTCAAGAACGATCACATGGCTTTCATGCCTCCTAACAATAAAATCATTATTTGTAAACATTATTCAGGAGTCAGAGGCGCATCAATTGTCAAAGTTTGCGCTGTGATTCACCACAACGAACTAAACCTGTCAGACGCGCGCTAATAAATGCCACTCACTTTGGTATTTAATTTAAACACGCTGCTCACTTTGACATGTGGAATCATTTTATCTGCAGTGAAAAATTAAAAAATAAGTTTATGAATATTAAGCACAAATCTAACATAAAAAGGTAAAACAGAAACTCATTTATTTTGTCTTGTTTTGGCACGTTTATTACTTTCAAGGAGAATCAGAAAGTTGCATATATAATGTTCTGTGCTAACTGAATTCTAATGGTAAAAATAATGTGTCTGTCAGACATTGTGATGTTAATACAAAGGAGGCACTTGCTGATAAAACTCAAGCATGTAATGCTGAATTCTTTAAAGATTGGAAAGCCGTTATTAAAAGATACACACAGTGAGATATGAACATTTTGCATTTAAACTTACTATGGGGATGCAGGCTACTTTTCACAGTTCACTGGTTTTATGTGCCAGGAAGTCAGCAATTGCAGCTCTTGGGGCTTTAAGTGCTAAAAAAAGACTAAAAAAAGTGTTATCTTATATGCCCTTAAACTGGCCCTAATGCTTAAGTCAATAATAAACCCAAAAACAAAAATGTAATATATTGCAGCTTACCATTTCTTAGATGTGGTGGCTGCATTCATTTTATTTTTCCTTTATTTTCACCTGGTGATCCAGCCAGTAAGTCTGTTATTTTTTAAGCTCTTCAGCAAAAGTGGCAGTTAGAGGATTGAGGCAAATCATTTAACACTGACAGGGGGTGCATGCATTGATCAGCTTTTATTCATTTACAGTGGATATAAAAAGTCTACACTCCTCTGTTAAAATGTCAGGTTTCTGTGATGTATAAAAATGAGACAAAGATAAATCTTTTCAGAACTTTTTCCACCTTTAATGTAACCTATAAACTGTACAACGTAATTGAAAAACAAACTGAAATCTTTTGGGGGGAAATAAAAATAAAAAAATAAAATAATGCGGTTGCATAAGTGTGCACACCCTCTTTATAACTGGGGGTGTAGCTGTGTTCAGAATTAAGCGATCACATTCAAACTCATGGTAAATAGGAGTCAGTACACACCTGCCATAATTTAAAGTGCCACTGATTAACCCCAAATAAAGTTTAGCTTTTCTAGTAGGCCTTTCCTGACATTTTCTTAGTCGCATCCTACAGCAACAGCCATGGTCCGCAATGAGCTGACAAAGCATCACAGGGATCTCATTGTTAAACAGTATCAGCCAGGAGAAGGGTACAAAGAAATTTCCAAGGCATTAGATATAGCATGGAACACAGTGATGACAGTCATCATCACGTGGAGAAAATATGGCACAACAGCGAGAAAGGCAAACCGTCTTCTTCGGAGCCTCTGAGGCTCGATTCAGTTTGTGGCTCTGATATGCTTTTAAATCTTCTATTTTTGTGAGTATATATTTTTTGTCATTTTACTCCTAATAAATATTTTAAGGGAATTGCTTCTCTTGTTTTCTCATTGTTTCTTAGCATCTTTGATTGCCCATGGTCCTGATGGGGGCTGCCAGTCCCCGTGTGTGGAGGAAAACTCATTTATTCATCAGCCATTCATTTATATTATATTATGACATCTCCTTTTGGAACAATACATCTGAGCGCAGGAGGATTGTCTTTTGGTTTTACACACCAGTGACATTACCAAGAACTGGACGTCCCTCCAAAATTGATGAAAAGATGAGAAGAAAACTTGTCAGGGAGGCTGCCAAGAGGCCTACAGCAACATTAAAGGAGCTGCAGCAATATCTGGCAAGTACTGGTACACGTGACAACAATCTCCCGTATTCTTCATATGCCTGAGTTATGGGGTAGAGTAGCAAGACGGAAGAAATGAAGAAATACATCCAAGCCCGGCTAAATTTTGCAATAACACATCTGAAGTCTCCCAAAAGCATGTGGGAAAATGTATTCTGGTCAGATGAAACCAAGGTTGAACTTTTTGGCCATAATTCCAAAATATATGTTTGGTGCAAAAACAACACTGCACATTACCAAAAGAACACCATACCCACGGTGAAGCCTGGTGGTGGCAGCGTCATGCTTTGGGGCTGTTTTTCTTCAGTTGGAACAGGGGTCTTAGTCAAGGTAGAGAGACTCATTAACAGTTCCAAATACCAGTCAATATTGGCACAAAACATTCAGGCTTCTGCTAGAAAGCTGAACATGAAGACGACTGTCACCTTTCAGCATGACAACAACCCAAAACATACATCCAAATCAACAAAGGAATGGCTTCACCAGAAGAAGATGCCCTCACAATCTGACAGATTTTGAGTGTTTTTGCAAAAAAGAGTGGGCAAACATTGCCAAAACAAGATGTGCCATGCTGATAGACTCATGCCCAAAAAGACTAAGTGCTGTAATTGGAGCGAAAGGGGGGGAGGGTGGCAAAGACTCGACCCTGATGGAGGCGCTATTGTTGGACTTTAATGGTACCGTATGCATGGAGTACAAAACCACTTTTAAAATGGAAAATTCATCTTTATTACAAAAAGCTCTCCATTAAGGAGAAAGACAATACATAATGTGTGATTAAAATTTAGTACAACTTAAAAAAATATTATTACAGACATGTATGATGATAGTATACTTATACAAATTTCTGTGGACTCTTTTCGCGGATTTACAGAAAATCACAGCTTCCTCAGGAGTCCTTTTGTACACAGGAATGTATATAATTGCGTTGATTGTCTGTATAGTCTGTACTTTAACAATAAACAACAGAAGAAAACACATGATTAGTTAATAGACATCGCAAAACCAAAAAGGGTATACCTATGAATTATTTGACTGTATAGATATATTATTAAATGCTACCATGCAATAGTCAGCTGCCAACCACGGTGCTCACCTCAATGCGAGCCAGCGTGCCCACAGCCGAGGGCGCCGTAGTCTGCCCGGCGAGCACGGAGGCCAGGGGAACCTCCAAAGACAGGGGATCATTCAGATAATCACGCTGCAAAATTTGTAAAATATATATATATATATATATAGATATATAAAACTCAAAGTGTGTGTAAGAACATTCCCAGAATATCCTATCTTCCCCTAGTACAAACAATATGTCAACAAGGGAGCATTGATAGGCATGGTAAAGCCGCGTCACAATGCCAATCAAATATCAGCAATATTCACCTGAAACAACAGGACGCATACATATGCATGCTGCTTTGATTGCAGGAACAATAGTTCTTCAAACTTGAAGAAGTCTGTAGCGATATTAAACAAAAATTATCCATAAATACTGCGATGCGTTTAGGTTACGCTCAGCCCAAAATAGACTACAAAAAGTCATTAAAAGCTCACCTAGGTGGTAAATTTCAATGTGTCCTATTGTTTACTATCCATAAGATTCACAACATGAAAGTACATGCACAAATCCAGCAAGTCCCCAGACCTATACTGAGACCCAAGGGCTCCAAAAAATCTGGAAATAACAAAAGGTATAGTCACATAAAACAGCCATCCATCTACAACATCGAGACTATGGTAAATGGGTTAGCGTAGATAATCAGACATACCATAGTGTGGCCTGTGTTTTGAGTTTAGCAGCTGCGTCAGTAGACAGCAGTCTGCCTCCGTCTATTTATCCCCTGGGAAGGCCCTTGAGGCCTCTGCCCGGCAACGCCCACACGCCAAACGCGTGACGTTACCGGGCCCGGCCCTGTGGAGCGCATGCACGACATCGCACGTGCGCAATGCCTCTCTATTGACACCAATGTCACATTGGACGTAGGTCTGTTAGGCATCTTACGGGGGGCGGAATCAAGCCGTCCACCCGTACCCACAGAGCCGCGTACTCGCCAAGGAAGACCCCTCCCCGCACCTACGGCTCCAGAGGCCGACACTGAGGAAAAGTCCATCCTCCAACGCAGTGTAATATGGGGCTAAGCCCTCTAGTGGTTAGACAGCATGCAACGTGCCACCTAGTCACTGTGTCGGAGGTATGGTCCTAGAACACCGCAGATTGCAGCCCATGCATGGCAGCAAGTAAAGCATGATAAGTACATACAGTAGAAAAATATATATATTACAGTAATACAATTGAGAAAAAGAATAAATCTGACTTCAATGAACAAAATCATAATTGCCACCCAAAAAGGCTGATTGCCCTATCCCCACACACACAAAGGACGGGGCACAATGGGAGTGGTGCAGACCTGGACATTACAAGGAGAGGAAAAGAGATAGAGAAGATGGAAAAAGGGGGGTGGGACAGAAGGACCCTAGCACACTTCCAATGGTCACATCCATTTGTATTTTCTAATCTAGAGAAATGGTCTATAGGAATTCATTTCATTAATTCCAGGGGGAGTATTTGCATTAAGGCGCTCTATCCAAAGAGCTTCACGCTGGAGTATACGCCGATCCCAGTTGCCACCCCTAGCATCCTGTGCAATAGTTTCAAGAACAAAAAATAGGACCATCCCTACATGGTATCTATGATGTAACCTGATATGTCGGGTAACTGGTGTAATATTTTCCCACCATCTGCCAAGTATGTGTGATCTCCGATTCTTTGGCCAAATTGTCTTATTGTCTTTCCTACAAAGAAGGCTCCACAACGACAGGTCATCATATAGATGACCCCTCGGGTGGAACAGTCTGAAAAGGAACGTGATTTATGCCATTTGCCATTCGGTAGACGTATGCCTTTTCCCTCTTGTACCCAAGGGCACTGAGGGCATTGGCCACATCGATAGGTGCCTTTTGGCAGAGGATTTCCATCTATACATGGATTGTAATGACTTGATGTAAGTTGGTTTTTTAAAGTACTGGCCCTTTTAAAAATGATTGCAGGGATGTTTTTTACATACTTGGAGATGGTGTAATCTTCAGTCAAGAAGTGCCAGTTTTTTGTTATTAGAGACCGCAGTTGGGGTTCCTTTGCAGAGAATTTGATAATGAGTCCTACAGTTTCTCTTGTTTTTTTCAATTTGGAATTGTAAAGAAGCATGCCTCTTGTTTTAATTTTGGCCCTATTGAATGCTCGTCTTAGGAGTGTTTTGGAATAGCCCCTGACCAGGAGCCTATCCCATAAAGAATCTGCTTGCTTTTTAAAATCTGTATCTGATGTTCAGTTCCTTCATAAACGAAGGTACTGCACATATGGTATACTTTTCACCAATGTTCCTGGGTGCAAACTACTAGCATGGAGTATGGTGTTGCCCGCACTGGGCTTACGGAAGAGATCTGATACAATATAACCATCAGGCTCTATTAGTATGTTTAAGTCGAGAAAATAAATTTGTGTCTGGCTAACCGTGTGTGTAAAATTTAAATTAAATCTATTTACATTTAGTTGTTTAAGGAAGACAGTCAAGTCTCTCTCAGATCCAGTCCAGATGACCAACAGGTCATCTATATAGCGGTACCAACATAATATAAAGGGTAGCCAGGGTGCAAATTCTTCACTCGAAAAGATTTCTCTTTCCCATCCTCCTAAATAAAGGTTTGCATACGAGGGGGCGCAACAAGTACCCATTGCCACCCCCTGTATTTGCTAATAATGTTGTTCCATAAATACAAAGTAGTTTCTGGTGAGAATAAATTTCAGCAGATCCAAAATAAACAAATTGGAGGGCCTAGAATTTCTGTCTTCCTCCATGAGGAAGGATTTGGTCACCCGGATGCCCTACTCATGCAGAATACTCGAATATAGCGCCTCTATATCTATAGCCACGAGTAAGGCGTCTGGGGGAACATGGATCCCCTCCACATGCCGTAGGAGGTCTGGTGTATCTTTAATAAAGGATGGAAGACCTATGACGTGAGGTAGCAGTATTGAATCCACAAACCGACTAGCTCCTTTCGTGAGAGAACCTATCCCAGAGACGATAGGTCTCCCCTGTGGGAAGGTCTGGCTTTTGTGGACTTTTGGTAGCGCATAGAATGTTAGAGTCCTAGGGTAAGGGTTGATCAAATACTCCAGCGTGTCCTTATCAATGAGCCCCTTTTGATGAGCTTGTATACAGAGTGTTTGAAATTCTTTTTCAAATGTTATAATAGCTCTTGAATCAATGGGTCTATACCATTGTTTGTTATTAAGTATTTTTAAACACATCTGTTGGTACTGAGGGTGGGACATCAAAACGATGTTCCCACCCTTGTCAGAAGGTTTAATGACCGTATGAGTCTGTGTTCTCAATTGCTCAAGGGCTACCAGCTGTTCGTCAGTGAGATTAGGTGAAAGAGAAAGAGATGGTGTCCATATGGCTTTCTTTAGGTCCCGGACAGTTTTTTGTAAAAACAGCCAAACATTCGGGCACAAAGATAGCTCAGGAAAGTGTTGTGATTTAGGTTTGAATTTTTTTCAAAGAAAGTCTGTCTAGAGAAGTGTCATCAAGGTCAAGGTCATCAAGGTCAATTGCTCCTTGATCATAAAGGATCATCAAATCTCTTAGAGCTCGAAAATCCTTCATGGTGAAGGTCTTTAACTGTTCAGAGATTTCTTTTTCCATTTTTCTATTTTTTCGTTCAGGATCAAACATATACAGTCCCTGACAAAAGTCTTGTCGCTTGTGTACAAATTGACCTGAAGTGCCGCTGAAATATATTTCTAATCAAGATTTGTTTACAAGAAATGGCTCATTTTAATCCCAACAGCTTTTGTAATAATGCTTCAGTGCAAAACTAAACTGTCAAAAAGTATTCTAATATTCACAGCTTGGTAAAGCCCATTGAGTCAATTTTTGCAAAGACATAAGTGTTGTCGCCTTGTCATATGAGCTTCACCTGTGACTAATAATGGATCATTTAGGTCTCATGTGTGTATAAAAAGAACCCCAGTACACTAGACCTTCACATCAACTGCAACTAGACCTCTGCAAACATGCCTAAGATTCACCCTGAGACTAAAGTTTTGATTATCAAGAGGCTGAAGACCAGATCCACTGCTGATGTGGCAGACACTTTCAATGTGTCTCAGCGTCAAGTACAGAGGATAAAAAAAGGATTTAAAGAGACTGGAGACGTTTTTGACAAGCTCAGGTGAGGCAGACCCCGCAAAACAACTGCTCGAGAGGACCGTTTGTTGGCTCGAAAATCCAAGGCCAGCCCATTTTCCACTGCAGCAGAGCTCCACGAGACCTGGTCACCTGAAGTCCCTGTGTCAACAGTTTGTCGGATACTGTCTCAAAATGACCTCCATGGTCGAATCAGTGCCCAAAAGACAATTGAAAAACCGTGTGGCATTTGCCAAGGCCCCACAGCCTGCTAAAAGGATGGATGCTGGAAAGGTGTCAGAAGGTGGATTTTTCAGATGAATCTTCTGTTGAATTACACCACAGTCACCGCAAATATTGCAGGAGACCTACTGGAGCCCGCATGGATCCAAGATTCACCCAGAAAACAGTGAAGTTTGGTGGCAGAAAAATCATTGTCTGGGGGTACATCCAGTATGGGGTGTGCGAGAGATCTGCAGGGTGGAAGGCAACATCAATAGTCTAAAATACCAAGAAATCTTAGCTACCTCTTATATTCCCAACCAAAAAAGAGGCCAAATTCTGCAGCAGGATGGTGCTCCATCGCATACTTCCATCTCCACATCAAAGTTCCTCAAGGCGAAGAAGATCAAGATGCTCCAGGATTGGCCAGCCCAGTCACCAGACATGAACATCATTGAGCATATGTGGGGTAGGATGAAAGAGGAAGCATGGAAGACGAAACCAAAGAATATTGATGAACTCTGGGAGGCATGCAAGACTGCTTTCTTTGCTATTCCTGATGACTTCATCAATAAATTGTATGAATCCTTGCCAAACCGCATGGATGCAGTCCTTCAAGCTCATGGAAATCATACAAGATATTAAATTTGGATCGCACAGCACCACTACTTAATTTGCTGACATATTTTCGTATTTACAGCAACTTTGTTCAATTTCTGTATAGGCGACAAAACTTTTGTCTTGCCAAAATTTGACCTTTCTGTCTTGATTAAATGATAAATCTTTTTTCAGTGAAACTAATTTATTTCAGTGCATTAAACATCATTTGGGAGGGTTTTAGCTTTTCATATGAGCTATTTCTAACACCAATTGATTAATTAAAAGTCAGGTTAATAGCAGTTGTTTCTACAAAATAGATAAGCGACAAGACTTTTGTCAGGGATTGTACTTGTACGTGAGATTCCTTGTGAAAAGATAGAGATCTTTAATTGTTTCCATAATGTCAATTTCTTGTGATGGACAGAATCCCAAACCCAGGCGTAGGATAGATGCCTGTGCCCGGGTAAGGGTTCTGTTCGTAAGGTTGATTATATTGAGCTCTGAGGCACCAATGTTGCCGGTATTGTTGGTGTTCTTACTGCATATGTGTTTAGGTTGCTTTGGACCCTGGCATCCACCAGGGCCTGAGTGAGATCTAAAAAATCCCCTTCTATCAAAAGTTTAGTATTGGCTGGTACCACCCTAGTACTTTTGTTTAATAAACTGTGTAAAGCTGAGGTTAGATTACTTTTAGCAGTACCTTGATCCCCCGTACGGGACGGTGTGTTAGAACGTTTCTTGTCAGTGTCTGTAGGTGAATACCCACCACCATAGTTACGTGATCATTTAGGTAGACGTGCTCGTGAAGATTGCGAGTTAGATACCCGAGAGTTGACCTGTGAGGAGACAGAAGCAGTAGTAGATGAATCATATTCAGTGGTATCTTCATTTTGAGTGTGCATATGGGACCTATTCTGTTTACCCAGATTCTTACTCAAATTTTTTCCAGTCCATCTATAAGCATAGCCTTCAGAGAATTTCTTTGTTCATCACTTCCAAATTGTCTTTGATTTCCTTCCATTTGGGTGGGAAGGTGGTTAATTCCAGAACATGCTTATATTGGTCCCCGAGGGTTTCAATCTCACTGTCCAATAGCAGCATGTCTTTGGTGTATTGACCTCCCAAAAGGGTCATCAGCTCTTTGCTGCATTGGGTTAAGATATTCTCCCAGAGTTTTTTAAAATCCTCTATTGAATTTTTAATGGTTGGAAAGGTATGTAGGCGTAAGCCTTGGGGATTAACCCCTTCCTTGATATATCTTTGAAAAAATTCAATATGCCAATATAGATGTGATTTCCTCTTAAGGAGTATCTTAATCTTACCCAAATACATGGCCAGATCATCGTCACTTTTTTTAGCGTTCTTAATACAACCAGTTTCAATCTGGGACATAAAGCCCGTCCATGCAGTACCATGAAGGTCCATTCCAAAAATGGATACATCCGGGGGGGGGGGGAAGAAAAACAGCCACAAGGGCAGCTAAATGAAAAAAAGAACCATATATATTAAAATTAAAGGAAAAAAACATATATTAGAAAGATATAACAGGATATAGGGCACTGGGAAAAAATTATTTGCCCTCGGGTGTGTTATCCACCCAATTAGATTTAGAAGTGCCAAAAGTATAAATAGATAAATAGCAAAGTACCTTTGTCCATGAAAAATTATTGGAGAGAAAGGGGGGAGGGTGGCAAAGACTCGCCCCTGATGGAGGCGCTATTGTTGGACTTTAATGGCACCGTATGCATGGAGTACAAAACCACTTTTAAAATGGAAAATCCATCTTTATTACAAAAAGCTCTCCATTAAGGAGAAAGACAATACATAATGTGTGATTAAAATTTAGTACAACTTAAAAAATTATTATTACAGACATGTATGATGATAGTATACTTATACAAATTTCTGTGGACTCACAGTATACTATCATCATACATGTCTGTAATAATAATTTTTTAAGTTGTACTCAATTTTAATCACAAATTAAGTATTGTCTTTCATGATTTCTACACTATTTGCTGTAACTATCTCTTCGTTCCATCTATAGCGCTTTTAAATCTGAAACCGGCAAATCTTACACGTAATCAGTTTAAACTTCTTCTACAAGTTACAACAGCGGCAAAACAAACAATCGCTAAAGCCTGGAAATCACCAAATCTAGCAATATCCAAAACTAAGCATACAATAAATTCCTCCAACATCAATAACTATAGATATACACCATTTGTCCTGTTACTTTATATATAGCTGTATACAGGACAGATGATGTATATCTGCTGTCAGTGATGATGGAGGAAGGTCTCTATATACAGGAAGGAAGGTGGGTGTATATAGCTAGCTGTATACAGGAAAGATGATGTATACTTGCATACCTTGATCTGTAATGCTGAGCTATATACCCTGATCTGTGATGCTGAACTGTATACCCTGTTCTGTGAGGCTGAGCTATACTGTACCCTGATCTGTGAGGCTGAGCTATATACCCTGATCTGTGAGGTTGAACTGTATACTCTGTCCTGTGATGCTGAGCTGTATACTCCTGACACTATGGGTGGAAGCAAGTGGAATACAGGGAACAGAGTGGGTGGATTCTATAAGAGGTGGGGCTTATGAGAAGTGGGAGGTGTCAAACAGGAAGAGTGGGGTCTAGCACCCCTCCATCCTAAAACTTCACCAGCCACCACTGCTTACCATGCTTGTGTGTTTTTCCTCCAGGTACTCTGTTTTTCTCCCACATTTCAAAGACATGCTGGTAGATTAATTAGCTCCAGTCCAGTGTATATATACACATGTGAATCATTAGTGCTACAATGTCTCAGATGTGAATGTAGAGCAGGTGTGTTAAATTTGGTGTTATCGCTCTCCCTCTCTCACCGGAAGTTCAACATGGCACATCATGGCAAAGAAATCTCTGAGGATCTGAAAAAAAAGAATTGTTGCGCTACATAAAGATGGCCTAGGCTATAGGAAGATTGCCAAGTCCCGGAAACTGAGCTGCAGCATGGTGGCCAAGACCATACAGTGGTTTAACAGGACAGGTTCCACTCAGAACAGGCCTTGCCATGGTCGACCAAAGAAGTGGAGTGCACATGCTCAGTGTCATATCCAGAGGTTGTCTTTGGGAAATAGACGTATGAGTGCTGCCAGCATTGCTGCAGAGGTTGAAGGGGTGGGGGGGTCAGCCTGTCAGTGCTCAGACCATACGCCGCACACATCAAATTGGTCTGCATGGCTGTTGTCCCAGAAGGAAGCCTCTTCTAAAAATGATGCACAAGAAAGGCCGCAAACAGTTTTCTGAAGATGAGCAGACTACAGACATGGACTACTGGAACCATGTGCTGTGGTTTGATGAGACCAAGATAAACTTAATTGGTTCAGATGGTGTCAAGCGTGTGTGGTGGCAACCAGGTGAGGAGTACAAAGAGAAGTGTGTCTTGCCTACAGTCAAGCGTGGTGGTGGGAGTGTCATGGTCTAGGAGCTGCATGAGTGCTGCCGGCACTGGGGAGCTACAGTTCATTGAGGGAACCATGAATGCCAACATGTACTGTGACATACTGAAGCAGGGCATGATCCCCTCCCTTCAAGACTGGGCCGCAGGGCAGTATTCCAACATAACGACCCCAAACACACCTCCAAGATGACCACTGCCTTACTAAAAAAGCTGAGGGTAAAGGTGATGGACTTGCCAAGCATGTCTCCAGACCTAAACCCTATTGAGCATCTGTAGGGCATCCTCAAATGAAAGTGGGAGGAGCGCAAGGTCTCTAACATCCACCAGCTCCCTGATGTCGTCATGGAGGAGTGGAATTGGACTCCAGTAACAACCTGTGAAGCACTGGTAAACTCCATGCCCAAGAGGGTTAAGGCAGTCCTGGAAAATAATGGTGCCACACAAAATATTGACACTCTGGGCCCAATATGAACATTTTCACGTAGGGGTGTACTCACTTTTGTTGCCAGCGGTTTAGACATTAATGGCCATGTGTTGAGTTATTTTGAGGGGACAGCAAATTTGCACTGTTATACAAGCTGTACACTTACTACTTTACATTGTAGCAAAGTGTAATTTCTTCAGTGTTGTCACATGAAAAGATATAATAAAATATTTATAAAAATGTGAGGGGTATACTCACTTTTGTGAGATACTGTGTGTGTGTATATATATATATATATATATATATATATATACACATATGGGTACTAGAAGCCCTCCCTTATTTAGTAAGCCTGGCCTGGAAGATTTGCAATGCTTCCTAACACATTTGTTATTGAAGATAAGACCGTGTTTTCACTTTAACCACTTGTTGATTGGGCCTTTTTCTGACATTTGTTGCTTACAAATTAAAATCAGTATTTTTTGCTACACAATTACTTAGAACTCCCAAAATATATATATATATATATATATATATATATTTTTTTTTTTTTTTTTTTAGGAGAGATCCTGGAGCAAGGGTAGGCAGCTGTTGTGGAACTACATTTTTCTTGAGACATTGCAAGGCTTGCAGTTACAATTATGCTCCGAGGCATGATGGGACTTGTAGTTCTGCAACAGCTGGAGGGCTGCAGGTTGCCTACCCCTGCCCTAGAGAATAAAATGACGGCCGTTTACATTTTTTATGTCACACGGTTTTTGCACAGCGGTTTTCAAACTTCATTTTTTGGGAAAGATTACACTTCAATGAAAAAAAAACATAATATATACCCCAATTTGTTTGTATAATATGAAATATGTTGTTACACCGTGTAAATAGATACCTAACATGTCATGCTTTAAAATTGCGTGCGCTCATGGAATGGCGCCTAACTACAGTACGTAAAATCTCCATATGCTTTAAAAATGTCTACAGGTTACCAGTTTAGAGTTATAGAGCAGATCTTGCTCAGACATTTGCAGCAATACCTAACGTGTGGTGCAAACACTGTTTACATATGTGGGCGTGACCTACTGCTCACGAGTGTGCGGGCGGTGGGGGCACTTTAAAAAAAATTATTTGTTTCATTTATTTTATTATATTTTTTTCATTTTTAAACTGTCCCGTTAAAAAAAATGTTTTGACTTTTATTTCTATCGCAAGGAAAGAAAACATCCCCCTTGTGATAACAATACAGAATGACAGATCCTCTTTAGATCTGGGGTCTAAAAGATCCCAAATATCTCCTCTACTCTTAAATGCAAAAGATCAAAAAAAATGTTTTTAATCTTTTGCTTTAACCACTTGCCGACCGCCCGCCGCAGCGTGACGGCGACAAGGTGGTTCGTTATCGCGAACCGCCGTCACAGGACGGCGGCCGCAATAACTAGCATTGTGAGCGTGCACGCATGCCGCCGGAGGCGCGCTCGCTGTATTCGGGGGGAGCCAGGGAGCGGGTAGGGCGGACTCGATCGCCGCCGGCTACCCGCGATGGCTCCCCCGCACTGAAAGAACGGAGGTCCATGTATGTAAACACGGACCTCCGTTCTGTTGAAGGGGGAAGGGCGATGATCACAGCCTTCCTGTACATGGAAGCCGTGATCATCCCCTTTCCCCAGCCAGGGCAGTCCCCCCACAGTTAGAACACGCCCAGGGAACACTGTTAACCCTTAGAGCGCCCCCTGCAGGTTAACCCCTTCACTGCCAATGGCATTTACACAGTAATCAGTGCATTCTTATAGCACTGATCGCTGTATAAATGCCAATTGTCCCAAAAAAGTGTCAAAATGTTCCGACATGTCGCAGTACCACTAAAAATCACAGATCGCCGCCATTACTAGTAAAAATTTAAAAAAAATAAAAACCCCAGAAATTAATTCTCATCATCCGTAAACGCGGCAACTTTTGCGCAAAACAATCAATAAACGCCGATTGCGATTTTTTTTTTACCAAAAATATGAGGAAGAATATAAATCAAACAAAACCGAAAGAAAAAAGTTTTTTTTATATTTTTTTTTTGGATTTGTATTTTAGCAAAAAGTAAGAAATTTGGGTTTTTTTGCAAAATGGTCGCTCTTCTTTTGTTTATAGCGGCGATCAGAAATGACACAGAGGGGATCAAATACCACCAAAAGAAAGCTCTATTTGTGGGAAAAAAAGGACGCAAATTTCGTTTGGGTACAACGTCGCACGACCGCGCAATTGTCAGTTAAAGCGACGCAGCGCCGAATCGCAAAAAGTGCTCTGGTCCTAAAGTGTGAAATCCTTCCGGGGCTGAAGTGGTTAAGAAAAAAAAAACATGTTTACATGGCTCGAGAACCAGAAGTTACGTCAACAACTCTCCATTCCTCCAAGGGCATAGGGATGGGCGGTGGCCATCTAGCCATCCCTTATCTCTATGGAAAAAAACACTGCAGATGCCGGATGGTTCCCAGAGCTACTGATCGGTAACATTAGCCTGGGAACCATTGGAAAGTAGCTGGATGGGGGCACTTCTCCCCGCCGCTTCTAAAAGCAATCTCGTAGTGAATCCACCGCTGGGATCATCACTTTTATGGGAAAGCCGACCGCCTACATAAAATAATGATACCATGGTTATGGCATCTAGCTGCAGCCATAACCCCGGTATTTAATGTCAAACTAATGACGTATATTTATAGTTAGGTGGCCGGCGACATATGTTTTGAATGGCCAGGGTTTCTCTCAATCACAAGTTGCATACTTGGAAGGGGGTTATGACTCTGATGCAACCTTGTAATCTGTCCTTATGCACCTGGCAGCATTTCTTTGCCATGCAACAGGATTGATAACTTTATTCATGAAGTCCACCTGAGGTGTGGGGACTGCCACCCTGGGAAGTTAGCATTTTAGTATGTGTTCTAAACCTACAGTGGATTCTTCAGCGATTATGCCCACAGGTAAACTACCAGCAGGTAGAAGGAATGATAATCCTGCTTTCTTCCGACAAGCTGTTAGAGCCCGGGTTCACACTACTGCGATCTAAGAGATTGCATGTGATTCCCACCCGCAAAGCAGGTGCCAATCACATGCGATCTCTGAGCAATGCGAATTCAGCCATACAGCTGTATGGCTGAACTTGCATTAGATTTGCACCAAAAAAGGTGGGAGGTTTCCAGTGCATGGGTCTTTTTTCTTCTGCATTGTAATCAGATCGCATGGATGTTCTCCAATTCAATTCCTGTCCTGTTCCCAATTCCTATGCGTGTTCATAGTTCTCACTGCGATATGTGAACAAATCTAAGGGATGTCATTAACTTTTTAATGACACCGCAGCGGTTTGCAGAAGGCAGTGTGAACTGCCTGAGGGAGAGGTGCAATGCGGGAACGGCTATGGAATCAAGCCAGTTCCCGTATCGCACAAGTGTGAACCAGGGCAGAATCTCTATTTTTAGTTCCAAGTGGTTGGGTCATGTTAGGACCTTTGTTCCACTATTGCACTCTCCTAGGTTGGTCAGACCAATGCGGTATATGATTAGGGTTGCCACCTTTTCTTCAAGCCAAACCCGAACACTTTAGCGATGCACGGCAAATTTTCCGTAGTATACACTATAGGATTGTAAAAGACCTGGGACACATTTTGGGTGTACACAGGGTCCAGAAAATGTTAGGATATCACATATGATGCCTTTTAAACGGCACGTAGCGATTTCACAAGCCCAAACCGAACTTCTTTTCCACCGTTGGGATTAGTATATGGCGTAACCAGACTGGTTGGATCCTCTCACGTTATCACCTTGTTTCCAGGATTGTACTGGGTTGGTGAACCTTGATTTTTATCTCTAAGACGGGACCAAGTGTGAACACGCTATGCCCTTGACCGAACTAAGGTATCGGCAAGGGCGTAACGTGGAGAGGGAGTCCGTCAAGTGTGACGGAAGACGTTTGGCGACGCCACAGTAATTTTTCAATTACTGTAGGGAATCTAAACA
>BLSH010019025.1:1149890-1169637 GCA_018402905.1 Glandirana rugosa | reverse complement strand
ACCCCCTTAGACTTTTATCTTTGGGGTCATCTGAAGGCAATTGTCTATGCTGTGAAGATACGAGATGTGCAGCACCTGAAACTACGGATACTGGAAGCCTGTGCTAGCATTTCTCCTGCGGTGTTGCTATCAGTGTGTGAAGAGTGGGAGAAGAGGGTTGCATTGACAATCCAACACAATGGGCAGCACATTGAACACATTTTATAAGTGGTCAGAAACTTGTAAATAACTCATAAAAGAATAAAGTTACGTTAAAACCAAGCACACCATTGTTTTTCTTGTGAAATTCCCAATAAGTTTGATGTGTCACATGACCCTCTTCCTATTGAAAAAACAAAAGTTGGATTCAAAATGGCCAACTTCAAAATGGCCGCCATGGTCACCACTCATCTTGAAAAGTTTCCCCCCTCACATATAATAATGTGCCACAAACAGGAAGTTAATATCACCAACCATTCCCATTGTATTACGGTGTATCCATATAAATGGCCCACCCTGTATAATGGATTGGTATTCAGAGACTAGGTTATACCTGTGAGAAGTGGTTATGCAAATTTTCTGCTTTGTTGGTGTTTCTTAGATGAATATACCAAAAATCTGGCCTCATACTTCGGCAATATTTGTTTCTATGTACTTATAAACTACACAACATTGAAGCTTATGCTTGTGTTATTTTGTCTACATTTATGTTGTATTCTTTTCTCTTTGCTGCAGAGCATTCCTCATATGAAATTCACTATCTTGTCTTTCTATATTGGATATTTCCTATGGTATTCCTTGTGGCATGGGCCTCATCTGCATAAATGGCACCATGAATTGGGAAGTTTCTTATGTGAATATACCTGTACACTGACTTTTGTTATAGGGTTGTTGTATGTGTGACTATATGTGAACAGGGGACTATAGCATAGTTGTCGACTGTCCCAATCTAGCCAGGACAGTCAACGATTTTCAAACACGTCCTGAACCGACCTTGTCCTGGAAATCAAGGCCGATCACGGACATTATGTGAATCTGTGCACACATGCTATGAAAAGAAATCCCTACCTCCTCCCCCAGCAGCTGAGCAAGGAGGGGCTCACTCACTTCCTAGAGCACAGGTGCCCACACAAAATGACAGACAGTGTTTTTTACATTTGGGCACACAATCTGGGGACAGAAATCACTCCCCCTACCTCCTCCCCCATTAGCTGCTCAGGCACTTCGGGACTCACTCACTCCTACAGGACATCCCAGAGGTGGAGCCTGCTGAAGCTCCCATTTTGATTGGGCAGAGCTCGGGAAGGGAGTGCGGCTGGCTTTCGAGGTGATGGTGCCTGGCCTGCCTTCTCTGGGGCAGATGTGAGGCTCAGGGTGCATGGAGAAACTCTGTGAGGGACTGGAGCGGACGGTGGTGGCTTCCAGGTTGTAAATATGCAGCACGTTGACCTTCTCTTACATCAAAAGATGTAAGCAGCAAAGTGTGGCCATATGGAGAAGTTGAGGTTCCCTGCATTTCGGTTAAGAGTGGAGGTGTTCATGCATGCCTCCACCCTTAAATTAAATCCAAGGATACTAAGAGTGTCAATGGGGTGCAATGTGCTGGAATGCTGCCTGTGTTCCAGCAACCTGCCCTAAGGCTGGGTTCACACTAGTGCGAATTTGATGCGGGCTTACCCACATCCCATTCGCATAACAGGAGCTTGTGACCAACTCTCAATGGAGCCAGTACACACATCTCTGGATCAGCTGCAGAGCAAATTGCACAGAGGTCCTATGCATCTTTGGCTCCATTTTAGGTCTGAATTCAGTCAAAAATTCAAGCCTGATTCCTCCCTGAAATGGAGAACAGAGACGCATCAGACCCCTGCCACATCCGCATCTGTCTGCAGTGTGAACCCAGCCTAAAACAAAGAATGTATTGTGAGTGGGGTTATTTCAGCCCAAGAGAGAGTGGTGCAGGAACTTGTGAACAAGTGATCACCAATTGGGTAGGGAAGGGGGCTAGGATAGGTTAAGGGGTTACTAGAAAAGGTGAAGAGTGAGAGAAGTCTGGTAACATCGTGTTATATCTAGTGTATTCTACATACAAGGTGGCAGTATAACCTGTAAAAAGAAAGAAAAAATGCTGGTTTCAGTTTTCAAAACAGGTGTTTTGGATATGACCCGTCAATGTTCATGGACTAAGTGGGCAACCTTTTTGTGCCTGAGCTTTAGATTCCCTTGAGGTGGATTATTTCAAGTAGATCTGTAGTAGAGAGATGCTGTAGGCTTCTCTGCTACTAGATATGGGTAGTTACTAGGGCTGAAATATGTTGTGGAAAAGATTTAATGTGTGTGTGGTTTGGTTTTAGTGTATCACTCTTACAAGGTATTTAGGCATTTTCTGATATGCAGGAGCATTCCAAGGCTTTGCGAGGCCGAAAGTGTTCAACCTGTAATGTAGGGCAAAGAGAAAGAATGGCCTGGAGGAAAAGTGCAAGCCAAAGGTCAGAGTTCCCGGAATAAAAGGGATTAACAATTAGTAGCAGGCATCTGTTTTAGGGTGCTTACCTTTTTGTTTGAACTGGCGATAGCTGTAAGAGTTTGCAGAGAATGTATAGGGTAGAGCTGTCTTTGTCTCCATCAAAGTTTGTCAGCATTGGGAGATCTTCTCACCCATCTACTTATTTTAGTCCACAAGTTAAGCCCGGAAATGTCTAATTCATCTTGGTAGCTTGACTTGGATTTTAGGATCTTTGAAGGGGCCAAACTGTTTGGGAAGGGACCTGTCTCAGGTATGGCATCCCTTAGTCAGTGCAGTCAAGTACTGTAATAGAGACTTTGGGGTTGATTTACTAAAGCTGGAGAGTGCAAAAACTGGTGCAGCTTTGCATGCTAGCCAATCAGCTTCTAACCTCAGCTTGTTCAATCAAGCTTTGACAATAAAACCTTGAAGCTGATTGGTTTCTGTGTGGAGCTGCACCAAATTTTGCACTTTCAAGCTTTAGTAAATCAACCCCTTTGTCTTGGTTCCTTGTATTGTATTTGTGGAAAATGATGTAATCATCTATGAGGTTGTATGGGTCTATGTGGGCTCATCTGGTTTTGGTCATCTCATGCAGGTACAAATGGTCAGTGATGATTATGAAAAATGTGTTAGTAGTGTAATTGGTACAGTCAGGTCCCTAAATATTGGGACATCAACACAATTCTAATCTTTTTGGCTCTATACACCACCACAATGGATATGAAATGAAACAAACAAGATGTGCTTTAACTGCAGACTTTCAGCTTTAATTTGAGGGGATTTACATTCAAATCGGGTGAATGGTGTAGAAATTACAACAGTTTGTATATGTGCTTCCCACTTTTTAAGGGACCAAAAGTAATGGGACAGATTGATTTATGATTGTTAAACTTTCACTTTTTAATACTTGGTTGCAATCCTTTGCAGTCAATTACAGCCTGAAGTCTGGAACGCATAGACATCACCAGACGCTGGGTTTGATCCCTGGTGATGCTCTGCCAGGTCTCTACTGCAACTGTCTTCAGTTCCTGCTTGTTCTTGGGGTATTTTCCCTTCAGTTTTGTCTTCAGCAAGTGAAATGCATGCTCAATCGGATTCAGGTCAGGTGATTGACTTGGCCACTGCATAACATTCCACTTCTTTCTCTTAAAAAACTCTTTGGTTGCTTTCACAGTATGCTTCGGGTCATTGTCCATCTGCACTGTGAATCGCCGTCCAATGAGTTCTGAAGCATTTGGCTGAATATGAACAGATAATATTGCCCGAAACACTTCAGAATTCATCCTGCTGCTTTTGTCAGCAGTCACATCATCAATAAATACAAGAGAACCAGTGCCATTGGCAGCCATACATGCCCAAGACATGACACTACCACCACCATGCTTTACTGATGAGGTGGTATGCTTTGGATCATGAGCAGTTCCTTTCTTTCTCCATACTGTTCTCTTCCCATCACTCTGGTACAAGTTGATCTTGGTCTCATCTGTCCATAGGATGTTGTTCCAGAACTGTGAAGGCTTTTTTAGATGTTGTTTGGCAAACTCTAATCTGGCCTTCCTGTTTTTGAGGCTCACCAATGGTTTACATCTTGTGGTGAACACTCTGTATTCACTCTGGTGAAGTCTTCTCTTGATTGTTGACTTTGACACACATACACCTACCTCCTGGAGAGTGTTCTTGATCTGGCCAACTGTTGTGAAGGGTGTTTTCTTCACCAGGGAAAGAATTCTTCGGTCATCCACCACAGTTGTTTTCCGTGGTCTTCTGGGTCTTTTGGTGTTGCTGAGCTCACCAGTGCGTTCTTTCTTTTTAAGGATGTTCCAAACCGTTGATTTGGCCACACCTAATATATTTTTGCTATCTCTCTGATGGGTTTGGGGTTTTTTTTTCAGCCTATTGATGGCTTGCTTCACTGATAGTGACAGCTCTTTGGATCTCATATTGAGAGTTGACAGCAACAGATTCCAAATGCAAATAGCACACTTGAAATGAACTCTGGACCTTTTATCTGCTCCTTGTAAATGACTTTTGGTCCCTTTAAAAAGTGGGAGGCACATATACAAGCTGTTGTAATTCCTACAATGTTCACCCTCAAATTAAAGCTGAAAGTCTGCAGTTAAAGCACATCTTGTTTGTTTCATTTCAAATCCATTGTGGTGGTGTATAGAGCCAAAAAGATTAGAATTGTGTCGATGACCCAATATTTATGGACCTGGCTGTATTTATCACCTCATTCTCTGCAAGAGCTGTTGAGTTGCTGCAATTTAACCACTTCAACCCCGGAAGGATTTCCAGCTTTAAGACCACTTTTTTCAATTTGGCACTGCACCGCTTTAACTGGTAATTACGCGTTCATGCAAAACCGTACCCAAAGGAAATTTGCGTCCTTTTTTTCCCACATATAGAGCTTTTTTTGGTGGTATTTGTTTACCGCTGCACATTTTATTTTTTGCACTATAAACAAAAAAAGAACGAAAATTTTGAAAAAAAATTATATTTTAAAATTTATGTTATTACAAAAATACAATAAACTAAATTTTAGTCATAAATTTTTGCCAAAATGCATTCAGCCACATGTCTCGGGTAAAAAAAAGTCAATTAGCGTATATTTATTGGTTTGCGAAAAAGTTATAGCGTCTACAAACTAGGGTACATTTTCTGGAATTTCGTTTATTTTATGACTGCCTATCTCATTTCCTGAGGTGCTAAAATGGAGGGACAGTACAACCCCCCCCCCCCCCCAAATGACTCCATTTTGGAAAGTAGACACCCCAAGGAATTTGCTGAGAGGCATATTGAGCACAGTGAATATTTTATTTTTTGTTGTCATAAGTGATTGAAAAATTACCAAAAAACAAAAATTACATAAAGTTGTTACTTAAATGATATATTGCTCACATATGGCATGGATATATGTGTAATTACACCCCAAAATACATTTTGCTGTTTCTCCTGAGTACGGGGATACCCCATGTATGAGTCTTTTTGGGAGCATATCCGTGTACAGGACCCCAAAAACCAAACAACGTCTTCAGGATTTCTAAGAGCAAAAATGTATGCCTTTACCCCACACTACCTATCTCAGTTGCAGAGGCCATGAAATGCCCAGATAGCAAATAAAAAAAAAAAAATGACCCCATTTTGGAAAGTAGACACCCCAAGGAATTTGCTGAGAGGCATGTTGAGTCCATGGAATATTTTATTTTTTTGTCATAAGTGATTGAAAAATGACAAAAAAAAACACAAAGTTGTCACTGAAAGGATATATTGCTCACATATGGCATGGGTATATGTGGAATTACATCCCAAAATAAATTTTTCCTGCTTTTCCTGAGTACGGGGATACCCCATGTGTGAGTCTTTCTGGGAGCCTATCGGCGTACGGGACCCCAAAAACCTATCACCGCCTTCACGATTTCTAAGGGCAAATATTTATGCCTTCACCCCATACTACCCATCTCAGTTTTGCTGGCCATGAAATGTCAAGAGAGCACAACCCCCCCCCCAAATGTCCCCATTTTGGAACGTAGACACCCCAAGCTATTTGCTGAGAGGCATGTTGAGTCCATGGAATATTTCATATTTTGCCACAAGTTTCGGGGAAATTACAATTTTTTTTCCACAAAGTTGTCACTAAATGATATGTTGCTTGAACATGCCATGGGTATATGTGGAATTAAACCCCAAAATACATTCTGCTGCTTCTTCTGAATAGGGGGATACCACATATGTGAGACTTTCTGGCAGTCTAGCCGCGTACGGGACCCCAAAAACCAATCACAACCTTCATGCTTTCTAAGGGCATAAAATGGTGATTTTACTCCTCACTTCCTATCACAGTTTCGGGGGCCATGGAATGCCCAGATAGCACAAAACCCCCCTCCAAATTACCCCATTTTGGAAAGTAGACACTCCAAGCTATTTGCGGAGAAGCACGTTGAGTATTTTGCAGATCTCTCTTTTTATCACAAAGTTTTGAAATTTGAAAAAAGTAAAAAAAAAAATTCTGTTTATTTCTTCATTTTCCAAAACAAATGAGAGCTGCAAAATACGCACCATGCCTCTTAGCAAATACCTTTGGGTGTCCACTTTCCAAAATGGGGTCATTTGGGGGGGTTTTGTGCTATCTTGACATATCAGGGCCTCCAAGAACGTGATAGGTACTGAGGAGTAAAATCACCATTTTATGCCCTTAGAAAGCCTGAAGGCGATGATTGGTTTTTGGGGTTCTGTATGCGGATAGGTTGTCAAAAAGTCTCACACATGGGGTATCCCCGTACTCAGGAGAAGCAGCAGACTGAAGTTTGGGATGTAATTTCACATATACCCATGGAATGTGTGAACAATATATAATTTCAGTGACAACTTTGTGTAAAAAAAAAATAAAATAAAATAAATAAAAATGGTAATTTCACCGAAACTTGTGGCAAAATATAAAATATTCCATGGACTGAACATGCTTCTCAGCAAATAGCTTGGGGTGTCTACTTTCCAAAATGGGGTCATTTGGGTTTTTTTTTTTCTATCTGGGCATTTCATGGCTTCCAAAACCTGGATAGAAATCCTGAATGCGGTTATTGGTTTTTGGGATCCTGTACACGGATAGACAGGAGAAGCAGCAGAATGTATTTTGGGGTATAATGCCACACATACCCATGGCATGGGTGAGCAATATATCATTTCAGTGACAACTTTGTATATTTTTTTTTTTTGTCATTTTTTAATCACTTATGACAAACAAATAAAATATTCCATGGACTCAACATGCCTCTCAGAAAATAGCTTGGGGTGTCTACTTTCCAAAATGGTGTCATTTGGGGGGGTTTGAACTGTCCTGCCATTTTATGCCCAACATTACTTGAACCACCAACTCTTTTCTGACACTTTTTGTTTACATGAAAAAATACTTTTTTTTTTGCTAGAAAATTACTTATAGTCCCCAAACATTATATATATTTTTTAAAGCAGAGGCCCTACAGATTAAAATAGTGGGTGTTACAATTTTTTTTTCACAAAGTATTTGCGCAGCGATTTTTCAAACTCAATTTTTGGGGGGAAAAAAATCACTTTTTTGAATTTTAATGCAAATAAACATACTATTTTGCCCAAATTTTTGGCGAAATATAAAAGGTGATCTTATGCCGAGTGCATAGACACCAAACATGACATGCTTTAAAAATGATACACACACGGAAAGCGGTGATAAACTATATACATTTTTAAAAGCCTTTACAGGTTACCACTTTAGATCTGCAGAGGAGGTCTACTGCTAGAATTACTGCCCTCGATCTCACGTTCGCGTTGATACCTCATATGCATGGTGAAATTGTTGTTTACATACGACATGAGACTGACGCTTGAGTCCACATTTGCGCGTGTGCACGGGAGGGCAGGGGTGCATTTTTTTTTTTTTAATTATTCATTTTGCTTTTTATTTTATTTTTACACTGTCCCTTTCATTTTTTTTATTATTTTTATAAAAAAATATTTTAAATATCCCCATGATAAATATAGGTATTCTCTAGATCTTTCCCCAGCCCTTAAAGCATCTGACCACACCAAAATCGGTGTGATAAGATGCTTCCCCAATTTCCCAATGGCGCTGTTTATATCTGGCAAAACCGAAGTTGCAAAATGCTCGTAGCCTCCGGTTTCTTAGGCCATGGAGATGATTGGAGCCATTCTAGTCTTCAATCAGCTCTATGGTCAGCTGGTGGAACCACCAGATGCATTCTCGCGTTCCCCGGTGGGACAAGAGAGCCTGAGAAGACCAGCAACACACTAGTATGTCGCTGGTCCTTGTTGGGTATATATTGTAATGTTCTTTTTTTTCATGCAGCCTGTGGGTTAAATGAAAAAAAAGAATCAATCGGTGGGTATGCCCACCATTAGAGAACCTCCTTTCATCCACCCACTTCTAATGGTGGGCATAGCCCCTTTTTAAAAAAATATACCGGAGCATAGGGGAAATCCGCCCCAATTTCCAACCACTGCCCCTATGCTCCGGTATATTTGCTCTTTTTTAACTGTGGTGGTGAAATTACCTCCAACAGTGCTGGAGTCGCTGCTTTATGAATGGTGGGAGCAAACGCTTTTACTGTCACCACTAATAAATCAGTGCTGCAGCTGAATGGCATACCTGAAAAGGAATAAACAATTAATAAAATACAGTAACATAAAAAAATGACATACCTGCTAAAAAGAAAAAAATGTAAAACACATTAACAATAAAACATTACAGGTAAGCATTAACATAAAAAAATTACATATCTCCAAAGAAAACATGATAAAAACAGTAACAAAACAGGTATGCATAAAAAATATTAACAATACAGAGAAAATAGAGAGAGATTAGAGAGAAAACAAGAGAGATAGAGAATTTTTATTTTCTCTTATGTTCACTGACAGACGCAGCCCTTCAATGACAAGTGGGGTTATATGCACATCCTAATAACAAAATATAAAAGTATTCAGCGCACATTAAAAAACACAAAATATCACAAAACATCAATAGTGCATAGCTAGCTGAACACTCATGGGAAATTCACCACACCATAAAGCAATATATACAATCAATAGTGCAGCGCTGTGCCAAATAATACAATTAATATAAAAAGTTCATAAAAGAGTCCTTTTGATTTCCAAAACCATGACAGTATTCCTGGGTATAGAATGCTAGTACTGGTGGCCGCTCACCTTAGGTGATGTGCTCCCATGTAAAAAAGAAATTGCCACATCTAATGCTCTCTGTATAAAAGGTCCTTTAATTGCTCATAGAATAAAAGGTTACACTCACATAAAATGCACTCATCCGAGTGCGGGATTCACAGCTTGTTCAAGTGCAGTGGACACCAACAACAGTACAACCACTGCTGACACCAAAGATGGCCGCGGGTGACGTCAGACGCCGCTCCTCCACATACGCGTTGCGTCCTGGGCGGGACTTCCTCAGCGCGGGAGCTTAGCCACGCGTCCCAGAAAGGTCTAGCGGATCTTCCCTTTCAGTGAGGTCATCTCTTTGGGCCACAGTTGGATGAAATCATCAAGGATTTCACTGGAGGGAAGACTACTTTTCTTCCGGAGCCCAGACGGCGAGAGTTCCGCCGCAAGCAGGGTCCTGCCTCTTCGGGTCAGAAGCGGTTTTTTCGTGCCCCTGACGCAGCGGGCAAGGGGTCGAGGCCCTGCAAGCCTGCCGCAGGGGCCGGTAAACGTCCCTGGCAACGCAAGAATGAAAAGACAGAGGACAAGCCCTCCTCTGCATGATGGGTTGCCCCCACCCGAACTTCGGGTGGGGGGACGTCTTCTGGGGTTCGCAGACAGGTGGACTGCCCGCATTTCCGACCGGTGGGTGCAGGAAGTGGTGGCCTCCGGGTGCAGAATAGAGTTCAGCACTCTACCCCCAGAGAGGTTCTTCCCATCGAACTTGAGACTCCCTCAGGGGCATTGGGAGGCCCTCCTCAGGGCTGTTCAGGCACTCTCCGACCAGGGGGTGATCGTGCCAGTACCTCTGTTGGAAAGGTTTCACGGTTTTTACTCCAACCTATTCGTGGTCCCCAAAAAAGGGGGGGGGGTCAGGCCAGTTCTGGACCTAAAGGCGCTAAACCACTTTGTGAAAGCGCGAAAATTCCGGATGGAATCTGTTCGTTCGGTCGTGGCCGCCCTGCACCAAGGGGATTTCATGGCATCCCTGAACATCAGGGACGCGTACCTCCATGTTCCCGTTTGTCTCCGGCACCAGCGCTTCCTGCGCTTTGCGGTGGGAGATCTCCATTACCAATTCGTGGCACTTCCCTTCGGTCTGGCCTCGGCTCCACGGGTGTTCACCAAGCTGGTGGCCCTGGTGCTGGCGCTACTGAGGCAGAGAGGCATTGCAGTGGTAGCATACCTAGACGACCTGCTCCTGAGAGCAGAGTCTGCTTCGGCTCTGGAGGAGAACATGGCTATCACCGTGACCTCGTTAAAGGACTTCGGCTGGCTGATCAATCTGCAGAAATCAACGGTGACACCGTCCTGTCGCCTGGAATATCTGGGTCTGATTCTGGACACGGAGCAGGCGAAGGTGTTCTTACCTCCGGCCAAGTTACGCCCAGAGTCACACTCGGCTCCTTCAACAAGCGATTCTGTCTCGGTGGGACAAGTCTCCCCTGTCCTTAGACCAGCTGATCAGATTGGATCCTCAGACCAGAGGTTCATTGACCTGGTGGCTTCGGGCCCCAGCTCTAACGTTGGGGAAGTCGTTTCTTCCCCTGAATTGGTCGATAGTCACGATGGACGCCAGCCTATCGATCTGGGGTGGGGTCCTGGGGCAGCTATCTGCTCAGGGCCATTGGTCAGCGCAGGAATCCCGCCTTCCGATCAATGTGCTGGAGCTGAGGGCGATCAGGCTCTGCCTCTCCCACTGGACGGTAAGGTTGCGTGGCCTCCCGGTTCGGGTTCAGTCGGACAACGCCACGGCAGTGGCGTATGTGAACCATCAGGGCGGAACGAGGAGCTTGGCAGCGGCTGCGGAATCGGCTCTCATTCTGCGATGGGCAAAACTTCATGTGCCGGCGATTTCCGCCATTTACATTCCGGGCGTAGAGAATTGGCAGGCGGACTTTCTCAGTCGCCAGCCGCTGGATCCAGAAGTGTTCCGCCAGAATTGCCTCAAGTGGGGCACGCCGGATGTGGACCTCATGGCGTCTCGTTTCAATCACAAGGTAAAAACTTTTGTGTGCAGGACGAGAGACTCGCTGGCAGCCGACACGGGCGCACTGGTAGCGCCTTGGTGTCGGTATCGACTTCTGTACACGTTTCCTCCCATCAAGCTTCTACCACGGCTACTGCGCAGGGTGGAAGCGGAAGGGATTCCGGCAATCCTGGTGGCTCTGGATTGGCCTCGGCATCCTTGGTAAGCCGACATGGGGCGAATGGTGGCAGATGTTCCCTGGCGTCTTCCGCTGCGCGAAGATCTGTTGTCTCAGGGACCCATCTTGCACCCTGCTTTACCCTCGCTGGCTTTGACGGCTTGGCTATTGAGTCCCAGGTGTTGAGGGATAGGGGTGTCTCTGACTCCGTGATCCCTACCATGCTTAAAGCGCGCAAGTGTACTTCGCACAAAGATTTATCATCGCACCTGGAAGGCCTATATTGCTTGGTGCAAGGCGGGGTTGTGTCCCGGGTGTTGGCTTTTTTGCAGCAGGGCCTGGATAAAAAGTTGCCGTTGAGTACTCTCAAGGGTCAGATTTTGGCTCTGGCGATTCTCTTTCAGCAACCTTTGCGTCACATTCGTTGATTCGTACATTTGTACAAGGTGTGCGGCATGTGGCTCCTCAGGTAAGGTCGCCCATGGCACTGTGGGATATGAATTTGGTACTTTCTGTACTGCAGAAACCGCCATATGAGAAAATCAGGGATATTCCCTTGCAATTGCTGTCGCAGAAGGTGGCCATTACATCCGCTAGGCGGGTATCTGAGCTGGCAGCGTTGTCCTGCAAGTCTCCTCACTTGGTCCTTCACAAGGACAAGGCGGTCTTGCGCCCTTCTCCTTTGTTTCACTTTCTTCTTTTTCACATTAATGAAGATATTGTTCTTCCTTCGTTATGTCCGCACCCATCGCATCCTAAGGAATTTGAGTTACATTCATTGGATGTCGTGAGGGCTTTGTGGGTGTATTTGGCGGCTACAGCTTCCTTTCCGAAGTCTGACGCATTGTTTGTGGTGACGGATGGTCTGCGCAAAGGATTGGCGGCCTCGTCGGCTACTGTTTCTCATTGGATCAGACAGACCGTGACCCATGCGTATACTGTTCAGGGCAAGGTTCCCCCTTTTCCGGTCACAGCTCATTCCATCAGGGCTGTTAGCACTTCCTGGGCTTTCAGACACCAGGCTTCGGTGTCACCAGGTGTGCAAGGCGGCCACTTGGGCCTCGGTGCACACGTTTACTAAGTTTTATAAAGTTGATGTGTCAGCATCTTCGGATGCTGCTTTTGGCCATAAAGTTTTACAGGCGACAGTGTAGGCACGACTGGCGCCTCCTGAGAGAATTCTGTTTGGGTACAGTTGTTGTCGTTTACCCACCCCTCTTTACTGACACATCTTTGGGACATCCCCACTTGTCATTGAAGGGCTGCGTCTGTCAGTGAACGTAAGAGAAAAAGGGATTTTATTAAAACTTACTGTAAAATAATTTTCTCCGAGTTCACTGACAGATGCAGCACCCTCCCCTCTGTGGTGCATTTGTACGGCTTGTTACGAACTGATATGCTAAGCAGAGCAGGGGGGTTATATGGGAGAGAGAGGATGGCCCCCTGGGAGGGGCCAGCTTGCTTTCTTTCTATTTGCCTAGTCAACTCCTAGTAGGATGTGCATATAACCCCACTTGTCATTGAAGGGCTGCGTCTGTCAATGAACTCAGAGAAAAGGATTTTACGGTAAGTTTTAATAAAATCCCTTTTTTTTTCTTTTTTTTTGTACACCTTTTTTGTAACTAAAAACTAACTGCTTCCAGGTTTGGGTCTTTCAAAATACACTGGCATCTTTGGAGACCCTATGTACGTGTGCCTATCACTGTGCCTGCTACACCCTACGCTAATAATTCACTAATGTGTGGTATCGTTCAAAACATTCATCGATACAGAGACCAGGCTGGTCAGGACAGGTGGAGCAATAAGTGCGGGTGTCACGCCTGTATCCACGTCGTCTGCAGACACGACATCTCTTTTGGGGTGCTCTGTGGCCTGGGGTACCACGGGGGACTCGTGGAAAGTGCCTCCCATGCAGCCGGCTAACGGCATTCACATTCTGGAGTGGGAGTGCAGCACCATCTGGAAACAGAAGGGCTTTGACGATCTCTTCCATGAATTTGAGGAAGGATCCCGTCCATCCTGACACTCTGTGTTTCTCCACAACACCAGTCACCGTAGAAATTTGGACTGTCGTATCTGCATGAAGGTGGAGGTCAGAATGAAAGCATTCTGATTGTCCCTCCACTTCATCCCGAGCAAATTATTACACTTCCAATCTCTCCCCCGACTAAGATGGGAATCTACAAGACGTTGGGGGAAGCCCCGGTGATTAGGTCACATGGTGCCACATGCACCAATCTGATGATCTGACTAAAAAGTGGCACGCTTGTGTAATAATTGTTCAAGTACAAGTGGTACCCCTTTCCAAATAAGGGTGACACAAAGCACCACACAATCTAAGGGTGACACCAAGCTCCCTATGTAGTCTGGGCATCCTTCCGGCTCTATGTGACTATCTTTGCCCTCATAAACCATGAAACTACATGTATAGCTTGTGGCCCTGTCACAGAGCTTATACATCTTGACCCCATATCTGGCACGCTTGCTGGGGACGTACTGCTTGAAAGCAAGACGGCCAGAAAATTTAACCAGGGACTTGTCCACGCACACAACTTGGTTGGGAATAAAAAGTGAACTTGGTGTTGAAGTGGTTTATGAGGGGTCGAATTTTGTAGAGCCGGTCAAATTCAGGGGCACCCCATGGACGACTGAGTTCATTGTCACTGAAGTACATGAACCGCAAAATCTGCTCATATTGTGCCCTGGTCATGCAAGCAGAGAACACGGGCATATGGTGAATTGGGTCAGTGGACCAATATGACCGCAACTCAGATTTTTTTAGTTATGCCCATGAGGAAGGAAAGGCCCAGAAAGGTCTTAAATTCTGGAACCGTGATTGGCTTCCAGTCTCTGGCAAGTGTCAAATGGGGATAAGCGGCGATGAATTGACCAGCATATAAATTGATTTGGTACACTATAGCTCTATAGAGATCTTCTGTGAAATACAGCGAATAAAAATCAATGGCCATAAAATCAGCTGTATTCACCGTGATTCCGGGTTGGCCAGTAAATGGGGGGAGAACGGGCGCTGAAGTGGGGGATTGCCAATCAGGGCTAGCAAATTCAGCAGGAAGGGCACTATGGGTTCTGTGGGCCTGTGTTCTTCTTCGTGGCTGCCGGACATTACTCGTGCTAGCCACACCAGCTTGAACTGCACTTATGAGACTCGCCACGTCAGCACGTGATACTGCAGTGCTGGTTCATCTATGTCCAGGGGTACTAGGCCGCTGGTGCTTGCCAGGTCACCAGAACGAGTAGCGGTGCTAGTACTGGCTCTCTGCTCCATACGAGAGCCCTGCAGTTCTTGCACCTCAGCGACAGCAGAACGAGGTCTGGTACGCCTGACCCTAGCAGGGACCACAACTCCATCGTCAGAGCGATCTGACAGGGTGCCGCTGCTCTCTACAGGTTCATATGCTGAGCCTGATTCTGACAGTGCAACTTCCCCATCGCTCTCATCTGTCATACACAGCATAGTGTAGGCCTCTTTGCTAGTGTACGTGCAAATGGTACACTAGTGTGACTCACAGGCAAAGAAGTGCACCTGGTTGTCAGAGCCTGCTTCAAACGCTACCAAATTCATTGTCAGATTTCACAGGGATCAGCGTGATCTCTGCGAACGCTGTAGATATATGTTATGTGTTTTGTAAGTGACAGTGATCTATTGATCCTGCACTTGGGTGGGCTGGGCTGAGCGGAGGGGTTAAATGCAGGTGCTATCAGGTGTCTGGGCTGATCCCGCTAACGCTGCATTTTTTAGAACACTAAACTAGTGGGGATGCGAATATATATCTGATCAGATTGCAGATATTGATCTGATCAGATACTACAATAGTATCTAACGCCTATCCAATGTGTGTGTGTGCGTGTCAGAGTACCTAACTAACTGGCCCTGCCTGGGGTTTACACTGACCCTAACGCACGCTAAAACCTAACTGGGGTCACCGCCGGGCGACGGGGGGTTAAAACCTATAAAAGGTATTTAAAATAATATACGGTGGGTAATCTGATTGAAAAAAAAAATAGCTATCTAGCTAGCATCACCCATGACCCTTATACGGTGATCACAGGTGACGGGGCAATGAAGGGGTTAAAAACTTTGTTGGGGGGGTATTTACACATACCTAGGCCTAATACCTCCTACCCTAACACTGATTTAGTGTCACGAGGGTCACAAGTACAGCGATCGGTAAAAATCAGATCACTGCACTATATGACACTGTGACAGGGGGTGACAGGAGTGAAGGGGTTAACTGGGGGGGGGGGCGATCAAAGGGTTAAAAGTGTGCTTCACTTTTAGAAGCTCTCTCTTCCCTGCTGAAACTGAAAAGGCCTTCAGGGAGGAAAATGAGCTCACTTCCTCTGTTTACATTACAGAGGCAGAGATGCAATCTAATTGATGAGGACCGATTGGAAGGGCCAGGCCAAATATCATTGGCCTGGCCCTGTAGACTGATTAGTCCTCGAATGGCACAGTAGTGCACGCGCCGTGAGCGCGCGCACGCTCACGCGCGTGATCACGGCCGCCATCATATGACAGCGATTTGCGATAACGAACCACCTTGCTGCCGTCACGCTGCGGCAGGTGGTCGGCAAGTGGTTAAAGAGACTGTGCTGTTGTAGCTAAACAAATATATAAATAATTCACTAATGAACAATATCTTCTTAGCTGTGTTTCTGTCCTTATGATAAATCTTACTTTATATACATTATTTAAAAAATGAAATGTTACATGCAATAGAGCACTGCATTAATTGTAGGCGCTATATATATGTAGAACCATGCCCATATTAAATGAATGCCCTGCCCCTAATTAAAGTACAGTACATGCTCCGCTTACAATGTCTCCTGGACACACAAAAAATGGAGTCCCTAGAAACTTTTTTGAAATGTTGACAACTATTTTCTCAAGCCTTATACTGTATATGAAATTCACAATCTATATACTGTATGTGATTTTAGTTCGACTCCTTGTTGCAGGTTCTGCATGAGGCAGCAGGCAATCCTATCTTTCACATTCAGGTATAACAAATGCACGCTCAGTGAATGGGCACATGTAACAAATATAAAGTAGGAGTTATCCCGATTTCACTGCAAAAGTCACTTAAGGTAACTTTATCTTGAAACACAATTTTTGCAATGAAGTGTGATTGATAGTCTGAAAATTGATTGTCTGTGTGCAGCTGGCCATGGTGCTGAAAGTTCACGTTTGAACAATTGTTGCATTAAAAGGTTGACAGAGCAACAATCATGAATCTAGTATCCAGGTTAGCTGTCAGATTTACATCTACTTTAACATTAGAATTGGATAATTGCACCTTAGCAGCTTTACCATTTCATTTGATATTAAAACAATATTAGGATATTGTTCTTACACTAAAAATGTTTTTCAAGCTTCAGGTTACAGAGCAAGCTTAAAGTGGTTGTAAACCCACTTGTTTATTTTCCGGCAATCCCCTGTCTTCCACAATGCAATGTCTCCACTGTATATACTTTATTTAAAAAATGCCGTTCTATGCCTTATTTCCTAGTGTCGCTCGGTGCTCACGTGACCGGCTGCCCCTCCTTTCTCTCGATCTGACAGCTAGACAGCTACAACGGGAGGGGCCGAGAATCCCTTACTGACATCATTCGGGAGGAGAGGTGGATTGAGGCGGCCGGTCATGTGAGCACCTCTAGGAAATAAGGTATAGAACAGCATTTTTTTAATAAAGCATATATAGTAGAGACCAGTTACCAAAAGTTATTTCAGCAGGAGGAGAAGGGGTGGGTACTGTCACTAGCTGACAGGCAGGGAGGGGAGGGGGGAGAGGACAGAGGAGAGCTGCAGATGATGGAGGTACGTAAACTGACCACGGTGTCGGGGCTCAGCAGCCATGATAAATTTGGGTCAATTTACAGAGGGAAGGGCAGAACCAGCCAGGTATTTCAGGTAATACAAAGGGCCAGATTACACTGCACAAGCACTGTGCTGTTATTCATACTTTAAAGGAACAGGATTCATTTTTTTTTAGGGTTACAAACACTTTAAAAGAGAAGTATGGGGTATATAAAAACAACCTTCTATGATCTGATGCTGCATCTGTCCCCCACCAGCTTTGCACTGCTGATCACTCAGTTCTCCTGTCCACTCTGAGCAGAGAGCCATGATTGTCATTTATTAGCTCTCTGCTCTGCCCCTCCAGGGCTCACTGGAGTGCTGGGCTGCAGAGGGGAGGGAGCGGCTGGCAGCTGGCTCAGTCTCCCAGTGGCGCAGTTGAGAGGCTGGGTCAACTGCCAGGCCAGGCACCTGGGTGGATCCTTGCTGTAAAGTCTGGATCTTTCCCCAGCCTGGATCAGCTGAGCCCACTGTCGTCTGAAAACAGGTCACTGAATGAACTGCACTCCTGTGATCCATAGAAGAAGTAGGGCCAAAAAAGCTTTGGCTATACTTCTCCTTTAATCTTTTCAGACAATCAGACAGTGAATCTACTACTCTGGCAGATATATTTTTATATGTTCCAGTCAGTGAACAAGGCGTTACTGCCGAAACGCGTCAGTTTGTTTGCACATGGTCATTGCACAATAAACCTAATCGCAAGCATTTCCGGAGTGCCGATACATAATTTTTGAATATCTTACACTGGGCTGAGGACTCCTCTCAACTCCATGTGACAGCACTGGAACAATCCTAGTGCAGACAAAGCACAGGTTTACTTTAAAGCGGAACTGAAGTTCTGCTGTAAAAACAGCGTGCAGGCAGGCTTTTATTGCAGAAAAAACATACTGTCTCTTCTGAAATAAAATGCCCCTACTTGCCTGCTAACTGTCTTCTCTGACACTCTAAACTAAGCTGTGCATGCGCAGCTCAGCTTGTAATGTCAGTCTGGTCTCTCAGTGCTGGGATATGCATGTGCAGGAGTCATGTCACCCCCTGCGGGCCAATGAATAGATAACGGCACGCAAATACTCATGCGCAAGGGTGTGATATTGGGTGGACAATCGCTCAGGGGATGATGATATTGGCTTTGCTGCCCTCAAGGATAGGGGATATCCCAGTAGTCACTGAATAGCAAAAAGAAAGAGAGGGCGTTTCCAGGGTGTACCTTCTTCAGAGCTTAGAAGAAGAAGGCACACCTTGGAAACGCATCAGCTGGCAGCAGCCCCTTATCTGTCCTCCCCTCTGCTACTTGGAGACTGCTGTTTGTACAAGGACAAAATGCCACGATTTGGTGGCTGAGACAAGTGAATATTGCTCACATGTTTGTGAGTAGTTTTTAACCTTATTTTATTATTAAACTCTCTTGGGATAATGCACTAGACTGGTGCGTGCTCTCTTTCTTTTTACTATTCAGTGTCAGCACTGATTCCGATTGGACAAGTGAGCATTAAGCCTTTAGTTTCACGTTAACCCCTTCTTAATTATGTGTGGCTGTGGGGTGGGTAATGCCCAAGCTGTGGCTGGATTTGGTGCTGACTGTAGTTACAACTTGCTTCGGGAGTCAATCCAAACCTAAGTTCAGACCAAACAGGTGCTCGTCCCTGGTCACTGGCAAACCATGAACTGTCCTTGATTATTTCTTTTGTGTGAACTGGTGTGACATCTAGACAAAGCTGTATCATTTTTGTTAAATTATAGCACCCCAGGTACTGAGTGACTGTTACTGTCTGCTATTAAATGCTGGCAATTAGAAGTCTGATTCTGTGACTACGATGAATAGTGATAATGATAATATGACAGCACTATGAAAACAGAAACCTAATGCTTTTTGACTATGACTGACAACAGCACTGATTGGCAGTGAAAGGGATTTCCAGCATCTGTACAATCAGAAAACATGCTCCTGCAATAGTTTTGGAATGAATGTTTGTGAGAAAGGGTGCTCGAAGGTTATCAGGAATTGAAAAAGATGAAAAATCCTTTTATGCAAACTACTAAAGCTCACAGAAATTTGCATTGAGCAAATGAGCATAATCCAGGTGAAATGTTATTCGTGTAATTTATCTCTACTAGCTATTTTGAGAATACACAGTTGAAATACACAGTTGAGCTGATGCAGCCTGATCTGTATTCCAGCACAGGAATCAGTAGTTATCTCCAGGGTGTTATTTTTATACATCATCTTTTTACCACAAGCATCCGGCTTTAAAACATCCGTATTTAACACATCACTTCACATGATAGCAAAGAATCATAAAAGGTACGCTTGATAAACTGAGTAAATTATAATGCCAGTCAAATCCTGGTTAGCACAATTACTGTGACTAATATATGCTCATATCAGAGAAAAAAACTCATCTTGGCTTAACACGATATAATTTCATTATTAATTAGACACCTGGTCACCTCTTTTGAGCTATTCTTGTCCTGCGTTAGGAGCATGCAAGAAGTACAACTACATATCTACATTTGACTCTTAATTACATGACTTTG
>BLSH010019025.1:1080528-1095489 GCA_018402905.1 Glandirana rugosa | reverse complement strand
GTCTGTTTTTAACACCGATAAACTTGGCTTTATATAAAATAAACAATGTGGCACTTTGCTGCTGCATTCTTCATAATTTTTTGCGCAGGAATGCCACGAATTATCTCCAAAGTGGACCCACTGACCCTGATGCAGCCCTGCCAGGCCCAAGTACAGCAACATCAAGTGAAGGCCGTCTGACAGATGCAATGGCAGACCTTCAAAGTCGACGTGCTACCTTGGCCACCCAGAACGCCAGAGAATTGCGCAGAAAATACATGGAGTATTTTGTGGGGAGAGGGGCTGTGTCCTGGCAAAACATAATTCCAGATCATTAATCTTATCCTTATAAATGGATCCTTCATTTTAACTACTCTTGTCTGTGTGTGTTTTCATGTGGAAAAGAGATGTTCTATGTGTGCTTAATTTTTGCTCTTGCTCCAAGAGAGAAATCTAACCTTCGTTTCTCCATGAGATCCAAATCTCACCTTCTGAAATATATTTTGGTGTGCAGGGGTTGTGCTACATATACACAAACACAAAATGTTGTTGGTGTTCATGCATTCTATGCATGAAGACCAAAAACATGATGCATTACCAACTTTGTGAAATGTTAAGAGATGAACTACATCTGTGTTGACCACATAGAAGAGCACATTAGCAGTTTAAAGACCTAAACTTTATGGAACTCACAGGCATACATAAAGTAAAGAAGAAGTCACACACTGTAAGTATCAAATATATATTTATATTGTTTGCACATTCTGATGTGCTTAGCAACATTGGAAATTCAAATATAAAACAGCTTTAAAAACACATATAAAACATGTTGGAAAAAGACAAAACCTGGTAAGGCTCCAAACAAAACCGTCTAAACATGTACTCCATCACATCAGGGGTTGTCAAGTGTCATCTTTCTGTGTGGGAAACCCCCCCCCCCTCCTCCAAACTCGAGTTTCTTGGAGAAAGGGGTGTTGCATCTGAGAAATGTGTGAGTGCACCACATCAGTGGTTCCAAGCTGACACCTGCCCACCCTCAAAACATGTCAGCTTGGAACCCATGATGGGATCAACTCACACATTTCTCAGATGCAACACCCCTTTCTCCCAGAAACTCGAGTTTGGAGGAAGGGGGGTTTGCCCACACAGAAAGATGGCACTTGCCAAACCCTGATGGGTTGGAGTACATGCTTTTTTGGGAGCCCCTTTAATGTGGGCAACATGCCCTAAAATGGGGACCACCACACCAGCCCAATTGCAAGAAGATTCTCAGAATTTTGCCAGCATGTCCCCAACATCCCTCAGTCGCTGCTGGAGGTTCTGCGCTGCCCTCTCTTGCTCCTGGGCGACCCTTCCCAGTTCCCATGCTGCCTTCTGTATCTTCTCCAGCTCCACATGGCACCACTGGATGTCCCGGCTGAGACGCCCACTGGTGCAGTGTGGCAGCTTGTGAGCTGTAAGTAGAGGAAAATGCATAAGGTCAATGATGTGCAGCATAATAGCTGATGATGGCTTGGATGGGCCTAGTTTTTGGGTAATTGTTTGGGGGAGAGGGGGTGCACTTTACCAACACTTTAACCACTTCCCGACCGCCTGCCGTGTTTTCACAGCGGCAGCCGGGTTGCTGTGCGCGAATCTGAGTAAAAAGGCGGCGATCTGCAAAGGGCCGCTAGGGGGCGCGCACCCACCACACTCCAATGTCCGCTGGCAAGCTGTGATGAGCAGCCACAGGCAAAGTCATTGGTCCCAAAAAAGTGACCAAATTGACGTTTAAAGCGATGCAGTGCCAAATCGCAAAAAGTGCTCTGGTCCTAAAGCTGGAAAACCTTCCGGTTGGTAAGTGGTTAAAGGCAACAATAATAAAGGCTATGGCCATACTTTCCAAAAATGTAAAAAAGGTGTGTTGGTTTAATAACTGCTCTCTGCTGTCCCATGTACCCATAGGTGTGCGCAGCCTATTGCATTAGGGTGTGCACCCCAAACCTCAAACACACATGTCTTTCTCTGCAGCCTCAGCTGTACGGGACAGTGAATGAATGAGATAGTGCTCGGTGCTGAGCGGCTTCCTATTCATACACAAACTGAAGCATAGTAAACAGTTTACTATGCTTCAGTTATGAATGAACACAGTGAGTGAGTGTGTTCACTGTGTTCAATTAGAAAAGAAAGGGGCCGGTAAATTACATATTTAGCAGCCCTTTCCTCCACTCTCCATTCTGAAACATGAGGGGAAACCCAGGCAATAGGGGGAATCTGCACCACAGGCAGTGATTAGGGTGTGCCCAGGCACACCTGGCACACCCCCTGCGCACGCCTATGCATGTACCAAATAGGCATGTCAATACACAAGAAACAAGAATAGAACAGTACTTACAAGTGCAAACAGAAGGTTCCCTCGGGGACTGGGGATGTTGGGGCATCTCCTGGCAATCAGAGTCTTCTAAAAAAAGAAAAAAAGGCATTCATTAAGCGTCCCAAAGTCAATACAGGTTCAACACATACATTGCGGGATATGTTTCAAGTGTACCAACCTTGCAATTGGGCTGGGCTGCCCACATCTGATGGGCTTCCACCACTGGCTTGGGGGCCCTCGGGAGTCCTTTCTGAAACTAAACAACAACAAACAGACAATGATGCCATTTGCCAGGGCCAAAATACTTGACATGTGGCAACATTTGTCAACTCCTACAGCTGCTCCCCCCCCCTCACTTCTATGAGATGTGGGCTGTCTGCCATCCATCATATGCATTTGTGTGCCTTCCAGCACTGGGGGCTATCCTCTCACCATATCTGCACTAGCAAGGCTGGATTAATCAGGCAGCAGCCAGTAAAGTGATACTTATCCTTTAATTTAAGCCTGACACCCCCGCCCCACCGCCTTTTGGGCACCTAGCAGCACCCCTGGCTGTGTCACAATTTATCTAATTGTCATTTAGCACTTACCTTCTGGGGATGAAGGTGGGCTTACAGCCACCTCAGCTGAGGGGCCAGGGGTGGCCTCATCGGTGGGTTCCTGAGGGGGGTCGGCCCTTTTTTTTTTTTTGTTATCCTGTTGCAAAATACAAAAAGAACATAAGTGCAAAAGCTAAAGGAATGTCTGAAAACAGTCTAAAATGGTATTCTTCATATACAGTATGCTGGATTTAGAAATTAAATTTGGGAACCCCAAGGCATACAAAGATTCCAAAAATTCACAGATAATTCTCTCTAGCTACTTTGATCAAGAACAGATCCACACACTGAATTTACACATCTACATACTGGTTACAAAAATAAATTGCTTACTTTTTTCAAGGATCCAATGGATCTGGCGCAGCTGGTCGGGCTCCCTGTGCTTCAGGTCAGACCAGCGCTTGCGCAGCTGATCCTTGCTCCGCTGGACCCATGTTTCACATAAATGCCCTGGATGACCCTCTCCAGCACATAATCTTTGTGACTATTGGGCCTATCATAGTCCCCCCTCCTACAGTCATAATCTTTAGCTTCGAAGATAGCCACCATATCAGCCATTTCTAGCCTGGTCATGGGGGTGGCTTTGGCCTTCCTGTGCCTCCTGCTCGAATCGGCCATGCTTTCTGATTGTTTGTCGTGGTGGGCGATCGTTCGTTCCGTGGAGGCGTTGGTACGTGTCACGCCCCAGCGTCACGTCGCACCTGAGAGCGGTACGCATGCGCAATGTAAAGCAAGGTATAAAAGAAGAACGAACGGTCAGGAAAATTGCCGTAGGTAGGAACGCTCTGTGTGATGATCGCTGTGGGACGAGCTCTGTGGGACAACCGCTGTGGAAACGAAGGTTCGGCAGGATTTTCAGATATAGGTGGGTAGAGGCCTATACTGTTATGCTTGGATTGCAGGTACATGGGGGCCCCATGATAACCTCTCATACTTGACAATTGTCCCGGATTGACCAAGAAAGTCATGCTTTTTACTAAGCTGGACCAGGATATCTGTGTCCTGGGCAGCATCCCGGAGCCTGTATTGTGCCCTCCTAAACCCCCCCTGTACTGTGCACTTCTGCTCACCCCTTTGTGTTGATTAGTCTTTGATTTATGGCATGTTTTAAAATCTATTTGATTGAAAGTAGTGATGAATATATGTTTAATTTCATCAACAATTTATACGTACATTCTTGAGAGCAGGTGCATAAAACACGGCAGGCTGGTAGGGGCCCTAGTGCCTTACTTTGCCCAGGGGCCCATGGTGGTATTAAGAGCGCCCTGTTGGTAAAAATGGCTTATACTGCTTAGGTTTGCTACATTATCCCTTTAATTCAGGACAGATATTAATTACTCAGGTTCTGTGGCTGATTAGGGTGGTAATTAAACTCACTCATTCAATTAGCCTCTGAACCTGTGTAATCTATATGTGTCCTGGAATGGATGATGCAGCAAACCTAATACTGCTTGGCTTGGGTCCTAGATTTGGGGGGGCTTTTATAGGGGTATGCTGGGTGAAGTTGCATGATGCTTTTTCTTCTGTCTTGCAGGCATAATGAGCGACAGTTTTATTTCCAAGGAATTCCTCACAAAATTCCTAGAGCTGTACCAACAGCTACCCTGCCTATGGAACATCCAGCTGAAGGAGTACTTTAACAGGAACCGCAAGCAGGCAGCTCTAAGCCAGCTGGTTGACCTCTGTAAAGAAATAAACCCTGAGGCAACCACTAAATACGTGCAGCAAAAAATTGCAACCCTTCGCACAACCTTTGGCAGGGAGGTGAAGAAGGTAGAGCAGTCCAAAAGGTCTGTAGCTGCAGCATCTGCGGTGTATGTACCTAAATTGTGGTACTTTACCAGCCTGCAGTTCCTACAGGGTGTATCTGAGGCTAGCCCCTCAATCTCCACCCTTCCCTCAACATCAGGGGAGGTCGTGTCTCCTAGACATGAGGAGGAGGAGGAGGCCGTCATCACCCAGGTATAGTGTTGGTGAACATATTGTAAAGATAAAATAAAATGATAAGAACTAAACATTATTGTCCAAACATTGGAGTCTTAACACATTTTTTTCGAGATCCAAACACAGTTGTGGCCTAAAGTCATTTTAAGTATAAATCCAAATGCTGGTGCCAGAATGCTAGTGTCATTTCTAATTATTCAATAAGCATCAGTAATGAAATGTAAATTTGTTTGGATTCATCACCCACACAAACAATCATATTCTAATAATGTCACTTTTTTCTACTCAGGAAAGTGTCACCGACACGGTGACTGAGGAGGAGGCAGCTGGGCCAACACAGCCATGTGAGTCCAGGATTCCTCCACTGGAGGTTGGGAGGAGAAGGAAGAGGAGGGCCGAGGACGCTGATGAGGCTGCGGCTGCATTTTTTCACCAGGCAACCCAGGTCCTCCAAAGGGAACCTGATGAGGAGGAGTCCTTTGCCTCATTTGCAGCTGCAAAGATGAAAAAATGTCGGAGGAACAAAAAAATATGGCAGAATGCCTGATAACGGAAGTGCTCATCAAGGGGGCGATGGGGCAAATTACCACTACCACCAGGCTAGTGGATGATGCCACACCACCACCTCCACCACCTGCCCCATCCCAACCACATCCACTGCCACAGCAGCATGCTGCCCAGTGGCAGTATTAGGCCTCATACACACGGACGTTTTTTGATGCCGGCGTTTTCTGGCGTTTTTTGCAGCTCTCCATGTTAGTCAATGGCCCCATAAAAACGTCGGCGTTTTTGAGCTGTAGATGGCGTCGGCGTTAGTGAGCTGAAACTAGAACCCACGGCCATCGTGTTCTGAGGCTGTAACGTTTTGGCATTTTTTGACGCTGACGCCGCAAAACGCCAACTAACGCCAACAAACGCCAACTAATATTGTACCGGCGTTTTCCGGCTTTTTTGACGCCGACGTTTTTAGGTTGAGAAATAGCAGAGGGATGATTTTTTTTTAAAAAACGCCTATTGACGCCGACGCTCACTAACGCCGATGCATAACGCCGAAAAACGCTGATTTTTTTTTCCTTGACGTCGGGCTCGACGTTTTGTTTATTTTTAAAGATACGCCCGTGTGAGGCCTTACCCTCAGGGCCCCCAACAACCCTGGTCTGGGGATTACGGCCAGAACCCCCATTGAGGGCTTTATTTTTTGTTTGTTTTTGTGTATTTGTTTATTTTGTTTTAATTTTTCACATATTTTGTTATACTTTATACATTTGTTTTCTGTTATATTTTCTTTGCTGAAAAATTAATATCATTATTTAATTTTTATTTTTTATGAGTGAAAAATAAAGAATATTTAAAATAACAATACTTGCCTAAGTTTATTAAAGAAAATGCCAGGTTTGAAGTAGGCAGTTACATTAAAAATAAAAGTTATAACAAATAGCAAGGGACCACAAACACGTTCAATTCAAGGAATTCTCATATTTCAGAGCTTATAATATTGGTGAAATGGTAAATAGAAGAAAAGAGATTAAAAATAATGCAAATTCTATTAATATCACTACAGAACAACTGTCTTTTATTACATTAGTATCATGTGTATCACTAGCAATGTGCATCTTCATTATTATCCCATTGAAAAAGATGCTTAATGTGCGCCGCATTTCACTATTTGAATTGAATTGCCAATAGACAAACGAATATGCAATTGTGAAACAGAAACCTAGTTTTACACGAACGGACACTTCCGGGCGTTCCGGACTTGGCGCATGCGTGTTTACGACCTGTTGTATACGACCGTCGAACTGTGTGTACGAGGCATTACTCTACATTTGAGGACAGAAAAAAAATTAGATCTGTACTAGCTTTGGGTAAGCTGTGTATATTGCAGAATATTATTGTGATCTTGCCTTTTTGTTTCTGTCCTGAACAAGCTTTTTTATCCTTGTCCTGCTTCTGGCATAGTTGAGTTTGTTTTAATAAAGCACCTGGTGATAATGTCAGGGCTCTGGTCTGAGAAGCTGCCCTTAGGGCCGGTTCACACTGCAGCGGGGCGGAGCGACGCGACTTCGCTGACAGTTCACATCTAGGCGAATTGTCAGGCGACTTGAGTCGCCTGACAATTCGCCTCAATGCTGTGCAAATGGGACCGTTCTAATAGGAGCGAATCGCTCCGCTCCGCATTAGAAAAATGGTCCCTGCACTATTTTTAGGGCGATCTCAGGCGGCTTGCATTGACTTCTATGATAGAAGTCTCCTAGCAAGCCGCTTTGAGATCGCCTGGAGCGCCGCATCGTGCCGCTCCGCTCCGCCTCGCTACAATGTGAACCGGCCCTTAGAGCAGTGGTTCTCAACTTCTGTCCTCGGGACCCACCAACAGGCCAGGTTTGCAAGATAACTGAAATACATCACAGGTGATATCATTTGCTGCTCAGTGATTGCAGTGTTCTAGTCTGCATCTCCCCAAGGTAATACTTAAAATCTGGCCTGTTTGTGGGTCCCGAGGACAGGAGTTGAGAATCACTGCCTAAGAGGATTATTGCCAAACAAGCTAATTCCTATTGCATTACATTTGTTTTGAACTGTTTTATTAATCTGCAGGGCTATCATTTGAAGTAGATGGGTAACTTTTGATATATTAAGTTACCAAATGAATGTTGCTTAGTATCCTGTTCATCAGGGATTTGACTTTTTACAGAGACATAAGTGAGGTCAAGACAAGAGGTCCTTGTGCAGTAGGACTGTGTATGGCAGTGGTTCTCAACTCCGGTCCTCGGGACCCCACAACAGGCCAGGTTTGCAGGATAACTGAAATACATCACAGGTGATATCATTTGCTGCTCAGTGATTGCAGTATTCTAGTCTGCATCTCCCCAAGGTAATACTTAAGATCTGGCCTGTTAGTGGGTCCCGAGGACCGGAGTTGAGAACCACTGGTGTATGGTTACCTCCTTGTCTTTCTTACTGCCAGTTTGCTGCAAAGCCATTTGCTTATATTGCTAAGCCACGAGCATCAACTCTTTCAGGTAGCCAGCCATTGCTAAGGAGGGAAGGGGCACCATTCAGGTAAGAGTTTTTCTTTCAGATGTATGAGAAATTAAAGTGGTTGTACAACCACTTTAAACTACAGGTAAGCCTATAGTAAGGCTTACCTGTAGGTCTTTAGGAATATCTCCTAAACAGTGCACGTCATCTGCACATGCGCACTGAAGAAACGGGCAGCTTGGTGCCGTTTCTGAGGGGCTGTGGCGTTACCGACGGCGACCGTCATGGCTCCGGCCAATCACAGCATCGGAGCCCCGATCCCGGTAGTAACTTTGGGTGGAAGATGTCAGCCCTGTACTCGGAGTGCCGACTCCGATACAGGGCTTCGTTCTGAGGTAAGTATTTCATAATGAGCTAGTATGCGATGCATACTAGCTCATTATGCCTTTCTCTTGCAGGGTTTTATTTATTTATTTTTATTTTTAGATGCTTTACAACCTCTTAACTATGGGGTTTTACCATTTAGTCCCTCCAGTTGGCAGGCATCAAGCACTATCTTAAATTGGTCCTGTGCCATTCATGCCTTGGCAGGCATAGCCCTGTATGAATCTTGACGACACCTATAAGGTTGTCACATTCGTTGAACATGTGGGAAATACACTCTTGGGCATTTTTCCACTGGTGTGACTCCAGAGTCGCATCAAAGTAGTGCAGCCATCTTTTCAAAGTCGCTGATTTTCAAAGTTGCATAGATGGGAACTGGTGCTATTGAGATCAATGGGCTGTGACTTGTCATGCGACTTTGTGTCCAAAGTAGCATGACAAGTCGCACTAGTGGAAACGGAGCATAAAGGGATTGTTTTCACTTACACTGTGGGAAAATCAACTCTCTCCAGACTCTTCCAAGAGGTTACACATTAATGTGATGGTATGAATCCTGTGGGTTCAAGCAGACAAGGATAAGGATGGCAACACTTCAGGCTGTCGCATGTGTTTAAGCACTTCAGCCCTGGAAGGATTTACCCCCTTCCTGACCAGAGCACTTTTTGCGATTCGGCACTGGGTTGCTTTAACAGACAATTGCACGGACGTGTGACGTTATACCCAAACAAGATTGACGTCCTTTTTTCCCACAAATAGAGCTTTCTTTTGGTGGTATTTGATCACCTCTACTGTTTTTATTTTTTGCGCCATAAACAAAAAAAGAGCGATAATTAAAAAAAAAAAAAAATATTTTTTATTTTTTCCTATAATAAATATCCCAAAAAAATATAAAAAAACAAATGTATTCATCAGTTTAAACCAAAATGTATTCTGCATATTTTTGGTAAATAAAATCGCAAAAAGCGTTTATTGATTGGCTTTGGCAAAAGTTATCACGTCTACAAACTATGAGAATTGATGGCGTTTTTTTTTTTTTATCGGGACTGCGATATTGCAGCAGACAGATCGGACACGTTTTTTGGGACTATTGACATTTATACAGCGATCAGAGCTAAAAATAGCCACTGATTACTGTGTAAATGTCACCGGCAGGGAAGGGGTTGACACTAAGGGGGCGATCAAGGGGTTAAATTATTATACAGGATTTATATAGTGCTGACAGTTTGCACAGTGCTTTACAATATTTGGGCAGACAGTACACTTACAGTACAATTCAATATAGGAAGAATCAGAGGGCCCTGCACATTAGAGCTTACAATCTAGGAGGGAGGGTTAAGTGATATGAAACAGCAATAACTGTGGGGGGTGAACTGATTGAGAAAATAAGAAGTGTAGTTGTTAGGTGGTGGCAGGATAGGCTTCTCTGAAGAGAGAGGTTTTCAGGGATCGCCTGAAGGTGGATAGATTTGGGGACAGTCTGACAGATTGGGGTAGGGAGTTCCAGAGGATGGGAGAGGCTCGGGAGAAGTCTTGGGGGCGAGTATGAGATGAGTTGATGAGGGAGCTGGAGGGCAGGAGGTCTTGGGAGGAGTGAAGAGGACGATTAGGTCGGTATTTTGAGACTAAATGTATTCCCTCACTGTGTTCTAACTGTGTGGGGGCTGGGCTGGCCGGGGCATGACAGATCTAAGTGATCCCGATTACAGGGAACCACTTTGCCTCTGTTTATCTACGCAAGTCGGTCGGCAAGTGGTTAAGCACATGGTTAATACACTCTTAAGGAGTGTTTCTACTCGCTCTGTGAAGGGGTTACCTATTCCAACGATGAACAGTCTCCAGGCGAACAATACTAGTCAGACTCTTCCTAAGAGAGATTAAGGGTGAGCATGACTGCAAGAATACTGCTTTGTTCAAGCAACCAAGGATAAAGATGATGGCAGCTAACAGGTTGTGACGTTCATTAGCATGTGGTCAATACACTCTAAAGGAATGTTTCCACTGGCCCCATGAGGGGTTGCCTATTCTGGCAATGTGCAGTCTCAGGGGCTTCCCAAGCAAGCGATCTGCTTCAGACTCATCCAAGAAAACATATGAATGAACATGACTGTATGAATTCTGCTGTTTCAAGCAGCCAAGGACAAAGATGTCAACACCGAATAAGTTGTCATATTTATGAAACGTGAGCAATACACTCTAAAGGAGTGGTTTCCACTCACGTTGTGGGCAAATCAACTCTTTCCAGACTCTTCCAAGAGAAGATGCAGATGGAATAGGACTGTGTGAATTCTGTTGGTTCAAGCAGCCAAAGAAAAGATGATGATGACTAACAGGTTATCACATTCAGTAAACATTTGATCAATACACTCCATAGGAGTTGTTTCCACTCACCCTGTGAAGGGACTGGATCCAGGAAATTGTCACATCTATCCTACCTAGCCAGAATAATCTTTGGGCTGTCCATTCTGTTCCACTGGGATGTGGTCCCTGTGGTCACATGCTAAATGCATCATCTATAAAGGAGCCCCTCTGCTTGTCTCTGGGGCAGCATATGAGTGTAAATCACTTTCAATGGAGAAGCAGTGCAATATCATGGCTGGAGTGGATATTTTCCTTATTGCTGGGTTACTCTGCTTCCTTATGGAGGAGGCACTGCACTGCTGCTTAATAATTACTGAACAAGCTCAATGTTTTTGCTTGCCTCCTTTTTCTGCAGAAAAGCAAATGCCAACCCCAAATAAAGATCAGCGCTACTAAAGAAGGTAGGGGACAATGCCCATCTGCTTCCCAGGAAAACAGCCCTCTTCACGTCCTGCCAAGATGTGCATGAACATGACTTTATTAATCCTGCTTTGCTCAGGCAATTGGGGATTAAGATGATGCTAGACACAATTGTCACAGTTCATTAAGCATGAGGTCAAGACACTCTAAAAGAGCTATTTGGACTCACCTTGTGCAAGGGTCATCTATTCCGGCAAGGTCCAGTTTTCCTTCCAAAGCCAGTAACTGGACTCAAGAGCTTTCTCAGGCCGACCAACCTTCAGACTTTTCCAAAGAAGAATATATGTAGGAGGTTGTTTTTTATACAACTCAGAAAAGTGGGACTTTAAATGAGGTGCACATAGTAGTGCAACTCCATCCCTATTTGATTAAAAAAAAAAGAGGGGGAATTTTTTGGGACTTTAAATGAGGCAAGTATCAACACAAAGGATAAAGGGTATCCAAGTATTTATTACATCAATTTGATCATGGACTGTCTAGGTATATAAAAGTGATAAATTATTATAAATCCAAATAAGGTTTATACCAAAACCATTGTACATAATATATCGAAACATACACCAGTAAAAACATGATAAATCAATTTATAACCCATTCACCATCTATGAAATAGATGTATGATGAAATGAAGTCCATGATTGAATCTGTAAGCTGCATCCTATAAAAGCTCTACGCGTTTCGTGGAATGATATCCTACTCATCAGGAGCGGATGCTGAGACTATCTGAAAAAGATCAATAAAAAATCCTAACAATAATCGGTAATGGCCAAAAAAAGAGGGAAAGAAAGAGGATATATGAAAAATACAAGAAAAAATGTGTAAAAAAGAATTGGGTAAATATAATTATCATTAAACTTGGATATAATCCAAGGAAAATCACATGGGATAACAGGCTCACCTGTGCAATCTTGACACCAAAAGGGTCGCCGAATAGGTCTATCCCAGGAGCTGAGGCATAGAGGACTGCACCAACAACACCCGTGCACAGGACTATCCCCCAAAAGAAGCAGAGGTGGTCATATGGATGGTGAAGATAGGGCCAATAATAGGCTACAGAAATGTTTTCTGTGGGATGAATGGGATTGTATGACTGGGTGAAAAACTGGCAGTGAGATAAAGGCCCAAACGTCCCCAGCAAGTAGGAAAGATTTAAAGGGTGCATACAATAAGTGATGGTGAAGGAGACCAAGTGCTATAGGTGGTGAGTGAGTGAATGAAATATTAAAGGAAAAAGAAAATAAGAGTGATGAGGTAAAGGAATCGTGAAGAGAGATGGGAATAGGAAAAAAGTGTACCTGATGGAGAAAGAAAGTCCAATGAGGTGAAGGAGATGCAAACCGTGACCTGGCAATCCAAACTGCTCCTGATGGGGAAGCCCGAACGCGGGTGCTATATAGCGCAGCCCTCCAACCAGCGTCATGCTGGCATGAACAAACGGCGGGAAAACGTCTGCCACCGAAATGGCGCCAAAACACAACCTGCCCTGATGTCAGCCACGATGGAATGGGCCGCCACAAAAACAGTGACGCACACCAGTGACGTCACATGTGTGGCCGAACATGCGTGGCGCCGATGCGCAGGAGGACATCCACCCATCCAGCCCCCCCTGCCGATGGAAAGAAAGAGGACCTGGGGGGGCGGCGACTATTGCGCATCGCAGCTCCCGGGTAATAGGCCAAGGGTCAACCCCCAGAATGTCAGAGCATGGGGAGCAGAGGGAAAAAAGGGTTCCCGATTAATAAATAAAATGTAGGAGGTTGACCTTTTTGTCTTTTTTTTTTTTTTTTTTTTTTTTTTTTTTAATTCCTGCTTTCTAAGGCTGGTGAGATGCCTTTAGATGGAAAGCAATGGAAGTAATTTAAAAGGCTTCTGAATCATCGGGCAAGGGCCCTGGACATGCTGCAGAGCTTGGGTTGGTTGATCGTCTTCAGCAAGAGCCAGCTAGTTCGCTCACAGAGGTTATAGTATCAGGTGTCTCAATTGACAGTAGTGGGGAAGGTGTTCCTTCCACAGAAGAGGATAACCCTCTTGATCTTGATGGTCCTGAAGACGAGTCATTTGATATTAGCAAGACATTGTATGAGGGTTTTGATGAACGCAGCAGTCCCCACAGTGGCCTGGGCTCAATGGCATCTCAAACCTTAAGTTTGCTTTACTCCAGCAGTGGGTCAAGTTCACTATCAGAACCAGTTTGCTCAAGGAAGATCGAAGGGGTGATTCCTCATGCTAGAGTTGATGGCAGCACAGGAGGCATTACTGACCTTTGCACCACTGCTTCAGGGTCATTGTGAGGATTCAGACAGACAACATTAGCATATTTGTCGAATCAGGGAGGAATAAGCAGCTTTGGGCAGATTCCGGCACACATCTTTTGGTTGCCAGAGTGCAATCTGTTGTTCCTGTCAGTCTCTTGCCTTCCCGGGGTGGAGAATACGTGAGCAGACCCTTTTCGAGCACATGCTTTCTGGATCGAAATAAATGGACGTTTCCTAGAACTGTTTGCTCAGTGGGGCACGCCGCAAGTGGATTTAATGGCATCTCCTGTCAGTGCTCAGCTGCCAGTGTTCTTTTCCTGGTTCTTCTATCCGAGAGCTGGGGGTCAGGATGCTCTGTCCCAGCACTGGACTTTCTGGCCTATATATGTTTCTCCTCAAACTTCTCTAATCCTGAACATGATCTTTTCATTGCTTCCTCTGTTGAAGCAGTTGTTGATAGCTCCGCTGATGGCACTTGGTACTCGGACGGCATGCCTCATCATAATATGGCTCAATTGGACGGCCTGGTTATTTGTAAGAAAGCAGGCTAGCCCAGGTGGGCATAGCAGGAGAGGTTCAATGGACGCTGCTCGAATCTTGGAAGATATCCTTGAATGCTACATACTATAGCATGTAAAAAAGATCTTTGGGGTGGCAGTGATTATTCGATTCAATCCTGAGTCTTCCTCTTGAGGTCTTGGAGTTCTCAATCGGCCATAGACAAATGGCTTAGCTACAGTTCGGTCCAGCTGTCGATCATTTCAGCTCTAACTGTTCATTGCGTAGAATATGCGTTTGGTGGCATGTTTTATGCGAGCAAACTTATAGCTAAATCAACGACCAGTCAGGTCTCTGAAAAAAATCCAAGCTTTCTCAGCCAAGGCTCCATATTGTGGGCTGTTTCAAGACAGAGTGGTTCTTAATCCAGTTCCGTCTTTTCTTCGAAAGGTTGGACCTTTTCATATAAGTTGGGAAGTGGTGCACTCTTCATTGTCCGCAGTTTCAGGACAGGAAGATTGGCCAAGGGTGGACGCAATTTTTTTTTAGTTTTTTATTTTTTTTTTGGTCTTTTTTTTTTTTTCCACGTATCTGTAGAGAACGCAGAAGTTCAGGCTGGCGGATAACTGGTTCATCTATTGGTTAGTGCTAAAATGGGTCAAATGGCTCCACCTAAAATCCTTTTTCCTCTTGGATAGTCCAAACCATCAGATGGGCATAAGTAGCTTCATAAAACAAGAGTGGTTTTTTGGAATTGCCGCTGTCTCAGTGATGTAAATATATTTTGTGTAAGTATATTGATTTAACCACTTGAATACAGGACGTTTATACCCCCTTCCTTACCAGACCAATTTTCAGCTTTCAGCGCTCTCACACTTTGAATCTCAATTACTCTCTCATGCTACACTTGAATAAACCCAATAAAAATGGTTTCTATCCATCGTCATATCCAAAACCGGTTTTAAATACTTGTTTTTAATGAATAAACGTTTTAAAATAGTGTCTTTGATTTTTTTTAACAAAAAAAAAGTTTTAAAAGCGTGAAAAAAGTTAATATAGCGTTTTTTATTTTTTGGGTCTCGAAGAATTTATGGTGGTTTTCTTTCGAGATAAACACACTTTTTTTACTGTGTTTAAAACAAACCCACGTCACATCGTACTCTCTCATTAACTCTAAGTTTCACACTCTCGC
>BLSH010019025.1:1035042-1048374 GCA_018402905.1 Glandirana rugosa | reverse complement strand
ACAGGAACCGCAAGGAGGCAGCTCTAAGCCAGCTGGTTGACCTCTGTAAAGAAATTAACCCTGAGGCAACCACCAAATATGTGCGGCAAAAAATTGCAAACTTTCGCACAACCTTTGGCAGGGAGGTGAAGAAGGTAGAGAAATCCAAGAGGTCTGGAGCTGCAGCATCTGAGGTGTATGTACCTAAACTGTGGTACTTTCACAGCCTGCAGTTCCTACAGAGTGTATCTGAGGCTAGCCCCTCAATCTCCACCCTTCCCTCAACATCAGGGGAGGTCATGTCTCCTAGACATGAGGAGGAGGAGGCCGTCTTGACCCAGGTATAGTGTTGGTGAACATATTGTAAAGATAAAATACAATGATAAGAACTAAACATTATTGTCCAAACATTGGAGTCTTAACACATTTGTTTCTAGATCCAAACCCAGTTGTGGCCTAAAGTCATTTTAAGTATAAGTCAAAATGCTAGTGCCAGAATGCTAGTGTTTGTTATTTCTAATTATTCAATAAGCAACAGTAATGAAATGTACATTTGTTTGGATTCATCACCCACACAAACAAACATATTCTAATAATGTCACTTTTTTATACACAGGAAAGTATCACCGAGACGGTGACTGAGGAGGAGGCAGCTGGCACATCACAGCCATGCCAGTCCCGGATTCCTCCACTGGAGGTTGGGAGGAGAAGGAAGAGGAAGGCGCAGAATGCTGATGATGCTGCTGCTGCCTTCTTCATGCAGGCCACAAAGGTCCTCCAAAAGGAACCGGAGGAGGAGTCCTTTGCTGCAGCAGCTAAACTAAAAAAAATGGACAAGTTACAAAAAAATATAGCAGAGGAGCTCATGAACCACGTGCTCATTAAGGGGGCGCTGGGGCTTCTTACCCACAACACCAAGATTGTGGAAGATGCTCCTCCACCTCCACCACCTGCCCCATCCCAACAACCCCAACTGCCACAGCAGCATGCTGCCCAGTGGCAGTATTATCCCCATGGCCCCCAACAACCCTGGTCTGGGGTTATGGGCAGTACCCCCATTGAGGGCTTTATTTTTTGTTTCTGTTTTTTTGTAGTTGTTTTTTTTTTGTTGTTATAATTTTTAACATATTTTGTTATGCTTTACACATTTGTTTTCTGTTATATTTTCTTGGATGAAAAATGACCATCATTATTTAATTTTTATTCTTTATGAGTGAAAAATAAAGAATATTTAAAATAACAATACTTGCCTAAGTTTATTAAAGAAAATGACAGGTTTGAAGTAGGCAGTTACATTAAAAATAAAAGTTATAACAAATAGCAAGGGACCACAAACACATTCAATTCAAGGAATTCTCATATTTCAGAGATTATAATATTGGGGAAATGGTAAATAGAAGAAAAGAGATTAAAAATAATGCAAATTCTATTAATATCACTACAGAACAACTGTCTTTTATTACATTAGTATCATGTGTATCACTAGCAATGTTCATCTTCATTATTATCCCATTGAAAAAGATGCTAATGTGCGCCGCATTTCGCTATTTGAATTGAATTGCCAATAGACAAACGAATATGCATTATGAAACAGAAACCTAGGTTTACACGAACGGACACTTCCGGACGTTCCTGACTTGGCGCATGCGTGTTTTGCACAATACAACTTGTTGTACCAAATGCTCTGTACACACGATACAATGGTCGTATGAGAGCTTGTTGGTACGACCAAGTTTTCTAGTCTGCCTATACAACTCCTCTTGTACAACCGTCGTATGTTTGGCTGCTCAAATCGCGCGTACGAACGATTGATTACATCTACGACGGTCGTAAGTACGACCTTTTGTATACAACCGTCGAACCGTGTGTACGGGGCTTTAGCGTACTGTAAACTAGCGGAACAAACAAATTAAACCACACTACCACATGACTATGAATTAATTAATGACCCCCTGATGACGTCAGCACGTTAAGCCGAGGAAACGCAGCGCCGGGTGATCGAAAGTCTCAGCACGCTATTTCCGCTCCTTGCAACGCAGGTGGACCACATCCACAGTGTCCCCTGCATACATTGCTGTCTTTAAAGCTTTTTAATGTCTTTTTGACAAAATAAATGAACATACTTCACCATACCAGCTCCCCTCTTTCTTTCCACCTAGCCTTCTACATTGTGAGGCCTGCTGTCCAGTTGCCGCTCATCTCTGCCCCTGCTGGAGGAGACAACTGGTACATATAGACAACTGACCATGACAAGTGCCTTTGATTTCTCTAACGGGAATCAATTGGTTCTGGTGAGTAGGGTGTGCCACTGGGTGCCTGGGGAAGGAATTTGTCTTTTTGGAATCGTTTTACATGAAAGTGATTAAGCACTCTTATTTGAGAATCAACTATTGGACCTATTGAACTCATACCATTTTCACTTTTTGATTTGCTTTAACACTCTAGCCATAATGGACGGATGCTAATATATGCACTTTGGACTTGTTTATGTGCATGTTTTGCACTATTTTTAACACTACTGTGAAATGTTACCTAGATTGGAATAAGTCATTGAATTTTGCACTGATTGGTGACACTTTGTGCACTCTATGTATTTTATTAACTTTTAATTAATTAATTCATAATCATGTGGTAGCGCGGATTGATTTGTTTGTTCCACAAACTATTTAAAGTGTCAGAAAACACGTATTTAGGCTTTAAGGGTTGAACAATAATTTGTTCGCACCTCAGAGCCTGGTTTCTCTTTTACAGGGAGAGAAAATGAAAAGGCTAAGGAAAGGTTAAATGTTTCTCATAAAAATAATTGAATTTTCGGGTTACCTGTAAAATCCTTTTCTTGGGAGTACATCATAGGACACAGAGCATCCTCATATCCATAATGATAGGTTTATGCTGCCAACTTCAGATGATTGGACACTTGCTAAAAAAGGCAATAAATCTGCTTTCAGGCATAACCCCTCCCAGGAGGGAAGGGTTTCAGTTTTTTAGCAAACCAAGAACCACAAAGGAAGATAGGCAGCATCTCTGTGTCCCATGATGTACTCCAAAGAAAAGGATTTTATGGGTAAACCAAAAAAAAATCCCATTTTCTTTATCGTACATTACGAAACCCAGAGCATCTTCATATGCATGATGGTAAGGATGTCCTAAAGCACTGAATATGAGGGGATGGCAACACACCAACAAGTCAAGAGGCCCCAAGAAACTAAACTCAAAGTTTAGAACCTCAAGTGGCCACTCAAACATCAGCACAATAAAACTTTGTAAAAGTATCAACCAAAGAAAAGGTAGCAGCCCTACAAACTTGAGCTACTAAAGCCCAGGAAGCACCTACACTCCTGGAAGAATGAGCAGTAGCCAAAAACCGTAAACCCCTTACCCCTCCTTCACACTGAACACGGCTTTGAAATCGTGCGAGTTCAGCTGAACTCGCACAATTTCAAAGCCGCATTTCAGTCCGACTTCGGGGGGGGCGACAGACTCGCCTGTCTCTCAGGGCCCTAGCTTCAACAACCATGCTGTTAAAGCTAGCGACCTGAAGGAAGGATGGAAGATTAGATTGGAGGTTGGGTCTATCCTGAAGGGTTCAGGGTTTGCTCACCGATGTCAGAGGCTAGGATGACCTGAGTACCATGTCCCCCCTGGGTCAAGCCTGGGCAATTAGAACCAATGGAATGCCCTCCACTCGAACCCTGTGAAGCAGACGAGGTAGAAACTAGACTTGTGCATGGCTAAAAAATGTGTGTTTTTTGGAAATTCGAAATTCGGAAATTTGCGGTAATTCGCAAATCCGCGGTAATTCGGCAATTGCGGTAATTCGGAAATTCGGCAATAGGAACAGCCGAAAATCCGAAATTCGGAAATTCAGAAATTCGCAAATCCGAACATTCGAAAATAACTAAGAACATTTGAAATAATAACTAACTAATAACTATTAAATTATTATAGGTATTGGAATTTCCTTGTTAGTGAACTTAAATATGAAATTCATCACTAATAGCCATATTTTCAAGAAAATTCCATTACCTATAATTTAATAGGTATTTATTATTATTTCAAATGTTTTTCTTCTTTCCGAATTTCAAAAATAAGGAAGAACATTTGAAATAATAAGTTATTCATTTATTATTTTAACTTATTAAAAATTATAATAAGCTATTATTATTTCACATGTTCTTCCTTATTTCCGACTTTTGCAGTGTGTGTGACTGTACATATACATGCATATGTACAGTCACACACTGCAAAAGACTGCAAATACACACAGTATATATATATATATATATATATATATATATATATATATACATACAGTATGCATATATACAGCCACACACTGCAAAAGTTGGAAATAAGGAAGGACATTTGAAATAATAATAGCTTATTATAATTTATAATAAGTTAAAATAATACATTTATAACTTATTTCAAATGTACTTCTTTATTTCCTAAATTCAGAAATACGGAAATTAGAAAGAACATTTGAAATAAGTTATTAATGTATTATTTTATTTCAAATGTTCTTTCTAATTTCCGTATTGCCGAATTTCGGAAACAAGGAAGTACATTTGAAATAATAAGTTGTTAATGTATTATTTTAACTTATTATAAATTATAATAAGTTATTATTATTTCAAATGTTCTTCCTTATTTCCAACCTTTGCAGTGTGTGACTGTGTATATATGCATAGTGTGTGTGTGTGTGTATGTGTATGTGTGTGTGTGTATATATGTGTGTATATATATATATATATATATATATATATGTGTGTGTGTATACTGGGTGTGCATATACTGTGTGTATATTGTATGTATACTGTATATACACACACATACATACAGTATGCATATATACAGTCACACAGTGCAAAAGTTGGAAATAAGGAAGAACATTTGAAATAATAATAGCTTATTATAATTTATAATAAGTTAAAATAATACATTAATAACTTATTATTTCAAATGTCGGAAATCGGAAATCAGAAATAAAGAAGAAAATTTGAAATAATAATAGCTTATCATTTTTAATAAATTAATAACTTATTATTTCAAATGTTCTTTATTTCCGAATTACCTTCCGCGTTTCGGAAAAACGAAAATTCGGAATTCGTCCGAATTGCCGAATTTTGCAAAATTCGGTAAAAACGAAATTCGGAACAAAACGAATTGCACAAGCCTAGTAGAAACTGTAAAACCAGGAAGACATAAATCAGGGGGAACTTATCTTATGGAGTCACCAGGGCATCCACCACAAACTCTTGAGGGTCCCCTAGTCCTGGAGATGAACCTGTTCAGCCTTGCATTGAACCTGGATGCCAGATGATCCACATTTGCGGTTCCCCACTGATGGCAAGATTTTTTGAAGAGCCCACTCCCCCAGGGACAGTTGTTGACAGCTGAGAAAATAAGGCTGCCAATTTACCATGCCTGGAGTGTGGGTGGTGGACAGTGAGAGACCATGAAGTTCCACCTAAGACAGGATGAGATCCACTTCCTCCTGCACAGCATAGCTTCTGGTGCCTCTTTGTTGAATTATGTACACCACTGTCTGGCTGAACCCTCACCGAAAGGCCATGTAGCTGCATAGACTATTCACTAAGGCAAAGTGAATCATCCTCAATTCTGTCGATGGGTGCAACCTCTCCTACAGTGACCATGTCCCCTGTAGTAAGAGATTGTTCAGGGCTCTGCCCCAGTTCATAAGGCTGGAGTACATTCTGAAGACTCTCCAGGACAGAGGGAGAAATTATTATTATACAGGATTTATATAGCATCAACAGTTTACACAGCACTTTATAATATAGAGGGATTACAATACAGTTCAATACAGAAGGTATAGGAGGGGCCTTCTCATGGAGCTTACAATCTAAAAGGAGGGGGAGGTGGTACAAAAGGTAATAGCTGTCGGGGGTGATCTGATGGAGATGACTCAGGTAGAGTTCTTAGGTGGAGGTGGGGCTCTGAAGAAGAGGTTTGTACCTTGAAACACGTCAGCCAGTCTTTGAGAAACTATCCCAGCGACACGTGTCACTATGGGCATGTAGCACTGTGCCGTGCATGACATGCCTGGTCTACAAGCTCATTTGTGAGGATGTTTTTATATATTTTTTAATAAATGTACATCTGAGGATAATGCGCTAGCCCGGTGCGCCATTGTCTCCTTGTGTTTTTGCTATAGTGTATGGACTTCCCCAGTGGCAGCAAGGCGGCTTATTGTCTGAATTTGATGAGTAATAACTTTGGTTATATAGTTAGAGAAGCTGTCTCTTCAAGTGCAGGAAAGAAATTTTGTTGACTGTGCGGAGGTGAGGTAGGCTTCCCTAAGTGAGTTTTCAGGGATCGCCTAAAGGTGGACAGGGTAGGGACTGACTGGACGTACTGGGACAGGGAGTTCCAGAGGATGGGAGAGGCTCTGGAGAAGTCTAGAGGTGGCTAGAGAGCAGGAGGTCTTGGGAGGAGCAGAGAGGACAATTGCAGATGAGGTTGTTGATGTAGCTGGGGGCGATGTTGTGGTTTAGTATTTTATACGGTGGGGTAGGGGAAGCCAGTGAAGGGATTGACAGAGAGGAGCTGTAATCACAGATCAGTTAGTAAGGTGTATTAGTCTAGCAACAGCATTCATAATAGACTGAAAGGGGAATAGCCTGTGTAAAGTTAGGCCAGTGAGGAGGGAGTTGCAGTAGTCAAAGCGGGAAATAACCAAGGAGTGAATAAGTTGTTCTGATGTGCCCTTAGTCAAGAAGGGGTGAATTCTGTAAATGTTGCAGAGGTTAAGGCGGCAAGATGTAGCCAGGATAAATTACTTCCCCCATCTCCCACATCCGTGAGTAGATTTATCAGTCCAGAGACAGTCTCATGCTGGGTTGCAACTGCATCAGGGAATCCAAAGACTGTGTCCTCCTGTCCTGTGCTGCCAAGACTTTCCATTGGAGGGGCCTGGAATGTGACTGCGCAAAAGGCACTGCTTCAAGTTATGTAAACATCTTTTCCAGAAACATCATGCAGAGGCGAATCAAAGGAATTTTCAGCACCTTGAGCAAGCCCACCTAAGTCCTCAGAGCAACACATTTGTCCAAAGGGAGGATTACGCTTGCCCAGACAGTATCCAGGGTCAGGCCTAAATATTCCAGCCTCTGGGTTGGGATTAGAGGCGACTTCTGTAAATTCAAAACCCATACCACTCTGCCCAGAGTTTGCATCATATGAGACAAATTGTTCTCTAGGAGCAAAGCTGATTGCTCTCACAAGTGAGTAGGCCATGTACCCAATAACCAGGTATGCAGAAGCCCCAAAACCAGAGCCAGGACTATGGTGAACACTTTGGGAGCTGCAAACCAGCCATATGGCAGGGTCAAAAAACGAAAGTGGCAGTCTTCCACCACAAATCACAGAAGCCTTTGGCGAGGTTGAAAGATCAGAATGTTCAGGTAAGCAACCTTGAGAAATACAGGTAGATACTTATGCCATACCATCAGGGAGGTGTGTAATTTGCCCCAAATGTATTTTGCAGCAAGACAATGACCCCAAACATACAACCAGTGTCATTAAGAACCATCAGTCTAAAGAAGTACAAGAAGTCCTGGAAGTGATGGTTTGGCCCCCCACAGATTTCTGATCTGAACATCTAGTCTGTCTGGGATTACATGAAGGATTTGAGGCAGCCTACATCTATAGAAGATCTGTGGTTAGTTCTCCAAGATATTTGGAACAACCTACCTGCCGAGTTCCTTCAAAAACTGTGTGCAAGTGTACCTAGAAGACTAGATGCTGTTTTGAAGGCAAAGGGGTAATCATACCAGATACTGATTTGATTTCGATTTTTCTTCTGTTTACTCATTTTACATTTTGTAAATTGAAAAAATAAAACTAAAATATACATATATAAAGCTTTTACTTTATAGCACACCTGCCTAAAACATTTGCACAGTACTGTATATCTTTGCACAGGGTCAGGGTTCAGTGATGACCGGTAACATTACAGGTCATCTGCATTTGTCAAATGCAGCGTCTGGGTACCATTCCTCCAAGCACAGAAAAGCCATAGGCAATAGATTCGGAAGAGCCAATCTAATCCACAGTGGAATTCTTAAGGCTGGATTCTCGCCTATGCATTTTTAGTGAGTTTTGCTTTTTACAGATTTGCATTAAAGTCCATTTAACATGGTTTCCTATGGAACACATTCTATAGTGCAACTCAGCAAAAAGCACTAAAAATTAGTGATGCACCGAATGGAAATTTTGGTGCCGAAACCGATACCGAAAATGAAGGATGCACTAGGCCGAAAACCAAAACCGATACCGCAAATGACAGTTTTTAAAAAATAATTATATTTTTTTATATATAGTTGTATTATATTCCACTTTTAATAAATATCATCAGTTTAAATTAATATGAATTTATTGTTGGCCATTATTGGCACTTTTAGTGCAAGAAAAGCTAAAAAAAATGCAGTCTGCAGTTTGTGACCATCCTTTGTATCATGTCTGCAGTCTCTTACTTATACTTTAACACATTGCTAATAGTATTGGCAAATTTTCCACTTGGTGCACCTCTAGCAGACATGATACAGGAGACCGTCAGACTGCACACATAGCACAGGAGACGGTCAGAGACTGCAGGCGTACTACAGAAGACGGTCAGAGACTGCAGACATAGCACAGGAGACGGTCAGAGACTGCAGACATAGCACAGGAGAGAGAGAGAGGGAGAGAGACAGACAGAGAGGGAGAGACAGAGAGGAGGAGAGGGAGAGAGGGGGAGAGAGACAGAGGGAGAGAGACAGAGGGAGAGAGACAGAGGGAGAGAGACAGAGAATGAGAGACAGAGAATGAGAGAGACAGAGAATGAGAGAGAGAGAGAAAGAGAGAGAGAGAGAATGAGAGGGAGAGAGAATGAGAGGGAGAGAGAGACAGAGGGGGAGAGAGACAGTGAGGGAGAGAGACAGAGAGGGAGGGAGACAGAGAGAGAGAGAGAGAATGAGAGAGAGAGACAGAGAGGGAGAGAGACAGAGAGGGAGAGAGACAGAGAGAGAGAGAGACAGAGAGGGAGAGAGACAGAGAGGGAGAGAGGCAGAGAGGGAGAGAGAGAGAGAGAATGAGAGAGAGAGAGAGAGAGAGACAGAGAGAGAGAGGGAGAGAGACAGAGAGGGAGAGAGACAGAGAGGGAGAGAGAATGAGAGAGAGAGAGAATGAGAGAGAGAGGGGGAGAGAGACAGAGAGGGAGAGAGACAGAGAGGGAGAGAGACAGAGAGGGAGAGAGACATAGAGAGACAGAGAGAGAGGAGAGACAGACAGACAGAGAGAGAGAATGAGAGAGAGAGGGAGAGAGAGAAAGAGACAGAGAGAGGGAGAGATTGATTGGAATGCTGAGCAGTATATCAGTTTAGCTGCTTTCATTTTTTCACAGGCCAGCAGGGAGAGGTGGCAGAGGGGATGTGTGGAGTTAAGTGCAGACATGCTGGAGGTGATGTGCACAAAGTCACCTGCACACAGTGACACACATAGCAGAGGACAGAGCAGCCATCGGAGGGGGAGGAGAGCAGCAAGTGGATGGGGTTTCTGGAGACCGGCATCTAATTTCAGCACGGCATGTTTTATCAGAAGCTTCCCCTGCCCCCTCCCTCCCAGCGTCTGTAGTGTTCAGGATCAGCCCTGAATGTCTGTGCCTGCTATCTCATGTTGTGTCACGAGCTGCATTAAATCACTGGGCAGCTCTGTAACAATGTCAAGAGGCTGCCTAGGAGGCGGGACACTGTTACAGAGCTGCCCAGTGATTTAATGCAGCACTGTGACACAACATGAGATCGTGAGAAGGGAGGGGAGGACTCTGCCAGGATGACAAAAGTGCGGCACCCAGGGGGTGGGGCGACCCTGCGTGACCCCGCCCCTTTTTCGGATTCATTATCGGCATTTATTTTCTTTCGGCTAAGTGCCGAAAATGCAATTTTCGGCCGAAACGTTTCGGCCGCCGAAATTTCGGTGCATCCCTACTAAAAATGCATAGGTGTGAATCCAGTCTTAGACGCTAGCTATTTTTTGTGCAGAGACTTCACCGACCTGGCCATCACCTAATACACTAACAAAAAAAAAAAACCTAAAGCCTTGCTTAGCTGTGAGGGGTTATGGCCGTGAGAGGACTTCCTGTCCTTTTTTTGCCATTGTCCAATGCCCTGAAGGTGGCAGCATAACCCTATCATCAGGGATATGAAGACACTTTGCCATGAAATGTACTAAGAATTCCATACACATAAGACACTGGCAAAAAACTGAAGCATGCTAGGAGTGGGAGGGGTTAAACTTGGCTGGCTTTCCAGTGTCCGTATCCTCCTGTATGTAACAGCATTAACCCAATGGAATCTGAATATCACATTTGGTAGTTCTTAAAGCAGAACTTGTTTCCACAAATTAGGTATAGCTCTGTTGCAAGCTCTAATGAGCAGGACCCTCTGATCCTTACTGTATTAAATTGCATTGTAATTGTACTGTCTGCCCTTATGTTGTAAAGTGCTGCGTAAACTGTTGGTGCTATATAAATGCATAATAATAATGTCTTCAAGATCCCCTGCCACTCCACAAAATTAACAGAATGGCTAGGGAGCAGCACTTCCGTGTCATCAGGAACCAGGCTGCCTGAATCTGGAAAAGACAGCTGGCTATAGAGGGCCAATATGACAGTATAGGACACAGGCACAGACAGCTAGAAAGAACAGAGCTCAACTCTTTGCTGACATGTTGGTGTAAGCCATCTAGTCCAGGTGCTTTCTTCACCATTAGTCTAAATCAGGAGTCTCAAACTGGCAGTCCTCCAGCTGTTGTGAAACTACAAATCTTATCATGACTGTGGGTGTCATGCTTGTAACGGACATCCTTGCAATGGCTCATGGGACGTGTAGCTTCACAACATCTGGAGGGCCGCCAGTTTGAGAACCCTGGTCTAAATGTTTCCTGACTATATCAATTTTGAGCCCTATCATGGACTTGACCTCCCCTATTTTCCTTTGTATACGTAGAGCTAAAGGCAGCAACATATTGCCACTCTCTTTGTTCCCAGTTACCAACTGAAAACTGTCTTGAAAAAGGGCCTACATGCCCTAACTATTTACTATATGTAAAGCATTTTGGGTGTTTGTTCTACTCTTTTCCAACCTCCTATCATTCATGTCGTTTTGCAGCCTTTTTTTTTTTTTTAATTACTCATTTAAAGTATAAAAACATACACTTCAGTAAAGACAAAAGGATAACAGTTACAGCCAATAATAACATTTCCTCAGGACATTTCAGTTGCAAAACCAATTAACCATCTTTCTACATTACAAATAACGCAGGCAATTAATCCATTCTCAGACCTCACTTGATTCATCCCAGCAGTCTGTCCATAACCAGTTCCGTGGGGGCCAGGCCCGGAATGGCGAGCCAGTCTCCCCATAATCTATCAAATTTGTGGGGGCATCCCCTATGTTGGAAGATAATTTTTTTCGAGTTTAAGGGTGGTTCCCATATTACTGAGCCATTCTTTGTGTGTGGGTGCTCTATCCGCCTTCCATAGTTGTTAGATGAGTCTACGGGCCTGAAACAGTGCCCTATTGATCGCAAGCTGTTGTGGTTCCGTTATAGGGAGGTCAGTCAAAATACCTAGAATACATCTAGCAGGTTCCAGGGGTATTGAAGATTGGAATGCCAGGTTAATGGTGTCCAGCACCCCACTCCAATATCGGTGCAGCTTGGGGCATCTCCATAGTGAGTGGATAAGGTCACCATTCTCCACCTTGCATCGAACACACATGGAGGACTGTAACAGTCCCATACGGTGTAGCCTATCGGGGGTGTAATGTACCTTCATCACTATGAAGAGCTGAGACACCCTCTGGCCCGTGTTGAGGGAACTATGGTAAATTGATTCAAGGACATTGTCCCAGAGTTCCTCGTCTAAGGGACCCAGATCAGTCAACCATTTGTCTTTTGCATTATTGGGATAAGCCTCTAGATAGGATGGGAGTAACATGTTATAGCAGGTGGATATAAAGCCCTTGGTGTCCCCCACAGACTGTATATATCTAAACAGTGGGGTGGGGGACAAGGATTTGTGGCTGTTCCCTGTGCTCGCACCGCGTGGGCCAGTTGAATGTAGTGAAATTTTATAGTCTGAGGAAGATGGTAAGTATTGTAAAGATCTTCAAAGGGCCGCAGAACACCACCCCTGAAGATTTGGGATAAATGTGTAATGCCCATGCGCTTCCACTGTGCTGCGCATGAAAGTTTACAAAGTTCCTCATACACCTGATTTTACCAGATTGGGCTATATTCGGTGAAACCCGAAACATCCTGGAGCAATTTAGCTTTCGACTAGATCTTTAAGATCAATGAGTAGGTGGGGTGGAGCCTATTCAAGGAGTTGAAATTCATAGATTCCAGAGCTCTTGGAATATCTCCTGCCTTCATATGGTGGCTCATAATTGAGAGAGATGGGCCAGTAGGTAGACCTCCACTAAACATCCCAATGAAATGCTGCAACTGGGCCAACAAGTAATAGATCCATGGATTGGGAAGAGCAACCCCCCCTCTATCTTTTGCCCTTTGGAGCTGTTCAAGTTTTATTCTGGGGGACCTATCCTTCCAGAGTAAGGCGCACAGTGTGTTGACCATTCTGAAGATATATAGAGGGAACACTGCAGGACTATTGTGCAGTAGATAGCGGAGCTGCGGCATCAGTATCATCTTTATTAGGTTGGCTCTGCCAATCAAGGACAACCAAAGCTTGTTCCAGATAGCGATTTTGGCCTTAAATCTACGCAGCAGGGGAATACCGTATTTTCCGGCGTATAAGGCGACTGGGCGTATAATAATTTTCCAGTTAAACCATAGGTTTTGCCCTATACTCGCCGTATAAGACTACCCCCTCTTCCAAGGCAACACCACACCATTAAATGACATCAGTTTTGATCTTAATTTTAATTAAAATGGTTATGACTTACCGGTACTTAAAATCCTTCAAAATCTTCACCATGTTCATCCTCTGACATCATAAGTTCATCAATGACATCTTGTGGTACATTTGTAAGACAGTCAGATCTAATTCTGAATCAGATGGTGTGGCTTCAGCTTTGGCTTCCCCTTCATCTTGCCACAAGAAGTTGTCCTCCATGCCATCCAAAGAATTTGATATGCCACACTTCTTGAAAGACTTGATATTTGATGACTGTTTCTGCATCAATATCATTCCAGGCTTTTATGACAAAGTTGCACAAAACATCCAACTGTGGATCACCCATGTTTCCTCCTTTTTTGAATGACTTTTCACCGCTAACCATCCACTCATTCCACTGTTCTTAAAACTTCCTAAAATTCATGGCCATT
>BLSH010019025.1:1017108-1027682 GCA_018402905.1 Glandirana rugosa | reverse complement strand
AACGGGAACGTTTTTATTTTGCCGGCAAACATTTCCTATGTGCTTTTAAGATCATTTGTTATGTGAGTATTCACTTGTTTTATACAATAAACCTGTCTCTTAAACGGAATCACGCTATGAGACTGTTCTCCTTTCCATGACTTCGGCATATGGTGTCCTATGAATGAGATTTTCGGTTGGAGAGAGGCTGGATTAGGCTGTCTATCTTATCAGATGTATGCTCACTAGGAAGAGAGGACCTTTTGGAGTGTGATACCCCGCAGAGGGTTATATTTCTGCCAGCGCTCATGACTTGCTAGCGATAGTAAGTCCATTACCTCCGGTAAGGGTACCCTTTATTAATTTAGAGGTGCACTATCCTCCGGTGGTGGTCTTTTCACCCTTGTGTCGCTTTAAAGGAAGAACTGAGTCGCAAAGTTAACTAATAACAGGAACCTCTGTAGTCCAATGTGGGTTTGCTATGCGTCATTCATATCACATTTCCTCAATACTGACACTAAGAAGATGAACTGCCCCCTAGCCCATCAGAAGCCTATCCAGGACCAGTCTCGGGGGTGCTACCTCCGGGGTGTCCAACCAGCTCTGCCAGATGTCAGTAAACTTGTTTGGGGAGTTTCTATGTTGGTAGGTATATTTTTCCATAACCAAAATATGATTAACCGCCTGAATCCACTGTGCAGTTGACGGGGGTCGCACAGACAGCCACAGCCAAGCAATCAGCTTTCTGGCTAAATATCGAAGTCTGGTAAACGCTATGTATATCGGAGGAGGATATTGTTCCTCATTTAAGCTACCCAGCAAACATGTCAGCAGATCCATAGCTAGTTGAACATTATATATCCTATTGTTGCAATGACTCCGCTCCAATATCTCACCAATTTGGGACATCTCCAAAGCATGTGTATGAAGTCACCCAGCTGGGCCTGGCATTTAGGACAGATAGGTGAGTCCCTTCTACCCCATTTATGTAACTGCACTGGAGTGCGGTATACCCTAAGCAGAATAAACAGGTGAGATAATTTTTGTGCTGCCGACACTGAAACCAGGGGTCCCACCTCCAGAATCTGATCCCATTGATCCCTCTCACAGGGAGCTGCCAGGGAAGAGCAGATCACCACAACGACCATATACACTCTATGTATATACCATTTACTGATGAATAATTTTAAAATTTGCTTGCTAATAATGTCTCTTTTTTTATTTCTGTATCTTAAAATGTATACTATAATTGCCTTTGTACATGATGGGATTGTTTTTTTACAACATATCATGGTTTATAGAAAATAATATTTTATACTAAAGAATTAAACTTTAATCAATAAACTATTGACATGAAACTTATTTACCAACATTTTTTATTCACACAGTGGCAGGCTTCATTTAAAGTCCCATTTTCTCTTTGTACTCAGCAAATACAGGGATGGAGGTCTGCCAGTGCTCAGTATGTATACTTTTTTTTTTGGGTGCCGGGTCACATTTATTGCTAACCCCTTATATGACTTTCTTGGTTAGCTGATATGGCTAAGGAAGCAGGCTTTAAAATAGAGGAAGAAGGGAGAAACTGCAAGTCCATCTACACAACTGGTGAAACAAAGATTTCTTGATGGTTTAATATCCCAGTTGAAAGAAAATTTGTTCATGGCAAGGCCTGAAGCAGGCAATATGTCTATTCAAGACCCCCTACCTATCCTGTTATCCATAGAGAACAGGATTAACCAGAAAGACAGCAAACCCAAAGGTATGTACATGAAGAAGCAGAGGGGAAATGGAAGAGGCAAAGGCAATTTTTAAAAATCATGGCAATCGGGGGCCAATCCTATGCTACAATTGTAATGGGGAAGGACACATAGCCAAATTCTGCCATCTTCCTGACTGTAGACTGGAAAGGAGCTTAGAGGCACCTCATGCTGATCCCAGTTCTCTGCCAAAAGCAGTGGATCAGGCATCAGAAAATGGCATGCCAGTGTCAATCATGTTAAATAGGGGAGACAATGGTCCCGAGGCCAGAGTAAAAGTATTTTTACAAGAACACCCCTATCCTGGAGGAGAAACAGAATTAAACTGTTTAATTGATACTGGTGCAAGCTGAAGCGTGTTTAATATAGAGGACTTGCCTCCAGGATTATTATCTGAAAATGTTATCTCTGGTGTTGGCCTAACCGAGATCTCTACTGATTTGGTGGAGTCCAAGCCACTTAAACTCAGGCTAGGACAGCAAACAGAAATTGTCACTAAAGTGTTAGTTTCAGATACAGTTCCTACCAATCTTTTAGGAGCTGACATTTTGAACCAAATTTTAGCAAGCATAGACTACACTCCTACAGGAGTCCAAGTGGTCAGTAGTCTGTCAGGAGAAGTTTTAAATTCTGCCTGTGGAGTATTTTTAATCCAAGATTCCACTCCATCATTCCCACCAGAATTGGAACTGATTACCACTGATTTATGGGCCACCAGCAAATATGACGTAGGTCTGCTGGACTGGACCTGTTATGATAAAAATTAAACCAGGAGCCCAACTCCCACAGATTAATCAGTACCCGCTGAGTATTGCTCAGACTGAGGGGATAAAGGATAAAATCACTCAAATGAAAGCAGCAGGAGTTGCTGTACCAATTAAGTCCCAAGCCAACACACCCCTGTTCCCAATTGCAAAGAGCCAGACAAGAGTGGGCAAGTGACATACCACATAGTGCATGATTTGAGAGCCAATAACAATATAATTGAGGCAGACACCCAAATTGTGCCTAACCCCCGCACTTTACTAAGTTGAATACCTGCCTCCAGCACCTGATTTACAGTGATTGATCTTGCGAATGCTTTTTTTTTCTGCGCCCCTACACCCAGATTGCTGGCACCTTTTTTCATTTACCCATGATGCCCAAAAGTTAGCATGGATAAGATTGCCCCAAGGCTGTGTGAGTAGCCCTTCTGAATATAATACTGCGTTAAAGCAAGTATTGGACCACTGGTTCCCCTCACACCCAAACAGTTTTTCTTCAGTACATAAACTATTTGCTTATTTGTACTGATACAAAGGACATTTGTAGCAGAGAAATAGTAAGCCTTCTCATGTTTCTCTATAACAGTAACAACAAAGTCAGCAAAGAGAAGCTACAATACTGCCAAGAGAAAATGATCTTCCTGGGTCACTGCATTTCACACGGAATCCGTCACCTAACCCCAGATCGAGTTAAAACTCTACAAAAATTTGAAGCGCCAAGAACTACGTGCCTTCCTGGGGTTAGTAAGATATTGTAGGGACTGGATTCCAAATGCATCAGAACTTATGGCCCCTCTATATGAGGCTACCACTACAAACCCTTTCAAACGCACATGGGACAATGAATTGCAGATGAAGGAGGTTATTAAAATTTTGTCTGAAGCTCCCGCCATTGGACTTCCTGACTATAACAAGAATCTTCTCATTGCTTTGTCATAGAGTCAATGGATTTGCTGCAGGTGTACTCACCCAGCTACATGGAGACAAACAGAGGCCTGTGATGTATGTATCAGCCTCATTAGACCCCGTCATCAACGGCTCCCCCAGTTGTATGTGAGCCATAGCAGCCTGCATTTTGCTGCTAGACAAAGCAACTGAGCTTGTACTAGATTGTGCTCTGACCCTGTATGTGCCACATGCAGTACAGGAAATCACGAATCAAGTAAATACCAGACATGTGTCTGCCAGTAGATTTGACAAGTACCAGTCTGCTCTTTTTGCTCCATCAAATGTAACAATCAAACAATGTGTTACTTTAAATCTGGCTACTCTTCTTCCTATAACTGATGAGGAAGATGAAACAAATGGTACTGATGCAGAACCTGAGAGTTTTTCTCATAATTGCATGGCTCTGATGGATGTAGAAAGGGCCTCTGTCACCCCAGCAAAAGATAAGCCTTTATCAGATTGTGACACACACCTGTTCGTAGATGGCTCCAGCTTTTACACTGATGATGGTCAGCCACACACAGGGTTTGCTGTAACCACTACAGACACTATTTTACATCAAGAAGCATTGACAACCCAGATGTCAGCACAGGAAGCTGAGTTGTGTGCTGTAGTCAAAGCATGTCAACTCCTAGAGAATCAAAGGGGAAATGTTTACACTGACAGCAGATATGCATTTGGAATAGCGCACGATTATGGGCCTATTTGGAAAGCACATAACTTTCTGACTAGTGGAGGGAAACCAGTGAGACATGCAAAACTCATAGAGCGGCTATTTGAGGCCTTTCAGAAACCAGCAGAAGTTGCCATCTTGAAGGTAAAAGGACATGCAAGGGGAAATTACATGACAGCCAGAGGAAATGCTTTGGCGGACCAAGCGGCAAAGGATGCGGTCCTTATGTCATTTGGAGTCACACCCATTGTAGGGGTCGCCCAGGTAGCGGGGACAGATACCCCTCATCAAGCACAGTGGGATATAGAAACTTTAATTCAGTTGCAGAACCGGGCCCCTGATGAAGAAAAGGATAAGTGGATCAAATGTACCCAAAATCAGCAGGGCCTGTGGAGCGCTGACAACAGGTGGTGTCTACCCAGGAGTTTGTACCCAGTTTTAGCACTGGCACATGGAGTCAGTTATCTTGCTAAGGGTCCGATGGTGGCATTTACTGACTGCTATTGGATAGCACCTGGATTTAGTGCATTTGCAGCCAGGTTTTGTGCTTCAGGTCTCACTTGTGCTCTGTACAATGCAGGGAGGCCTGTCCATGTTCTCCAAAAGCAGACTACATTCAGATGCCCAGAATAGGCACCTATGAGTAAGCTCTAGTGTGCATTGACATGTTTTCAGGCTGGCCGGTAGCAAAAGCAAATGCAAAAACAGCAAAGAATATTTTGAATGAAATAGTTTGTAGATATGGAGTTCCCGGAACTATTGAGAGTGACAGAGAAATCCATTTTACTGGAGTGATGAAAGAGGTAATGGAAGCACTTAACATACAGCAAGCTTTCCATACACCTTATCATCCACAAAGCAGTGGTAAAGTTGAGAGACTTAATGGAATTTTGAAAAACAGATGTGCAAAAATTAAAACAGATACAGGAAAAGGATGGGTGGAAGCTTTGCCAATAGCCCTATATTCTGTATGAACTACCCCTAAACAACCACATCGACTGCCCCCCTATGAGATTTTATTTGGAGGGCCACCCAAAACAGGACTATATTTTCCTCAACAGTTGCAGGCTTCTCACTCTAGAATATGTTCAGATTTTGCAAAGAACATTGAATAAAGTACATGAAGGTGTTTACTACTCTATCCCCGACCCAGATTCTGTTCCAGGTATTCAAAGAATCCAACCAGGTGACTCGGTGGTGGTCAAGCGACACATCAGAAAGACACTAGAACCAAAAATTTGATGGACCACATTTGGTGCTTTTGACAACCGGTTCTGCTGTCAAGTTGGAAGGAAAGCCCACCTGGATTATCCTTTGAAATAAAAATGTTTCTTTTCTTGTTGTCTGTGAGAACTGAGACATGGAAAAAATAGGATTTTTTGACTTACCGTAAAATCCTTTTCTCTGAGTTCATTGACAGACGCAGGCTCTTATTCTTGACATGTGGGGTTTATGCACCTTTCACTAGGAGTGGACTAGGCAGAACGTAGTTCAGCTAAAAGCAGACACAGCCCCTCCCAGGGGGCAGTCCTCACTTGGCATAACCCCTCCTGCCCTGCTCAGCAACTTCGTTTGTAACAAGCAGTACAAACTCAACAAAAGAGGAGTGGGTGCTGCGTTCGTCAATGAACTCAGAGAAAAGGATTTTACGGTAAGTCAAAAAATCCTATTTTCTCAATCGTTCATTGACGGACGCAGTCTCTTATTCTTGACATGTGGGGATGTCCCAAAGCAGTGTTACAACGAGCGGTGGGCAACAACAGTACCCAACAGAAGAGTTCTCCGGGAGGTGCCAGACGCACCTCACACCACCGCCTGCAAAACTTTGCGGCCAAAAGCAGTATCCGAGGATGTGCAACATCAACTCAAGTGGCCGCCTTGCACACCTGAGAAACCGACGCCTGATGTCAGAAAGCCCAGGAAATACTAATTGCCCTGGTAGAGTGAGCCGTGACTGGAAAGGGGGGCTCCTGGCCCCGAACAGCATATGCACGGGTCACCGTCTGTGGTATCCAACGGGAAATAGTGGCCGACGAGGCCGCCATCACCTTGCGTGGACCAACCACCACGACAAACAGCACATCCGACCTCCGAAAAGAGGCTGTGGCCGCCAGATACACCTGCAGAGCCCTAACCACATCCAGGAAATGCAAAGCAACCTCCTTAGGATGAGACGGGCGCAGACACAGCAAAGGGAGGACAATGTCCTCATTGATGTGAAAAGAAACCACCTTCGGTAAGAAGGACGGAGAAGGGCGCAAAGCCGCCTTGTGCCTATGTAGGACCACATACGGAGACCTACAGGACAGAGCCGCCAGCTCAGACACCTGCCTAGCAGATGTAATAGCCACCAGGAAGGCCACTCTCTGCGAAACCAGCTGATATTTTCGAAAGGTGGCTTCTGAAGCACTGAAAGGACCAGATTAAGGTCCCAAGGCACCAGTACCTGGGGAGCGATATGACGAACCCCCTGGAGAAAGGTACGAATCAATGAATGCGTTGCCAAAGGACGCTGAAAAAGAATCACCAGGGCAGAAATCCGTCCCTTAAGCGTGCTCAATGCCAACTTGTGATCTAGGCCTTGCTGAAGGAAGGCCAGCACCCGAGCCACTGAGAAAGAACGGGGGTTCCATCCCCCGCCTCGCACCAGGCAATGTGAGCTTCCAGGTGCGGCGATAGATCTTACACGAAGTGGCCTTATGTGCCTTAAGCATAGTGGGAATTACAGACTCAGAGAGTCCCCTATCAACACCTGGGACTCAACAGCCAGGCCGTTAAAGCCAGCGATGGTAAAGCAGGGTGCAAGATGGGTCCCTGTGAAAGTAGATCCTCGCAAAGCGGGAGCCGCCAGGGAACATCAACCACCATCCGCACATCGGCGTATCAAGGACGCCGAGGCCAATCTGGCGCTATCAGAATGGTTGGGATCCCTTCCGCCTCTATCCTGGGAGCAGCGGAAGCGGAGGGAAGGCATAGAGCAGTCAGTACCGAGACCACCCTTGTTCTGCTCATGAAGGTCTGCACCTTCCGATTGAGTTGGGACGCTAGCAGGTCCACGTCTGGCATGCCCCACTTTTGACAGATCTGGCGCAACACTTCTGGGTGCAGGGACCATTCTTCCTGATCCAGCCTCTGGCAACTGAGGTAGTCCGCCTGCCAATTTTCGATGCCTGGAATGTGAACGGCGGAGATTGCCGGCACATGCCGCTCTGCCCATCTCAGAATGTGGGCTATTGCCGCTGCCGCGCTCCTAGTTCCGCCCTGATGAGTCACGTAAGCCACCGCCGTGGCGTTGTCTGACTGGACCCGAACAGGACAACCATGCAACCTCCCCGACCAGTGAGAGAGGCAAAGCCTGATCGCTCAAAGTTCCAGCACATTGATCGGGAGACGGGACTCCTCCAGGGACCAGCAACCTTTGGTCAACAACAGTCCCAGGATAAGCCGGCATCCGTTGTGACCACCGTCCATTCCACGGGTAGAAACGACTTCATCAGCCCCAAGGCCGGGGCCCGCAGCCACCAGGCGAGGGAACATTGGGTCCAGTGATCCAACCTGATCACCCAATCCAGGGATAACGGAGACTTGTCCCACCGCAGCAGAATTGCCCGCTGCAGAGACCGGGTGTGACTCTGGGCATACTGCACCGCCTCGAAGGTGGAGACCATCAGCCCCAACACCCTCATGCAAAATCTGAGAGAGGACCACCGCTGGGACAGCAGGGCCCACACCGCTACTTGGAGCGTCAACACCTTGGCGGCAGGAAGAAACACATTCGCCCGCTCCGTGGCCAGGACAAAGCCCAGATAATCCAACCGGCGCAAAGGAGTCAGTACCTAATTCGAAAGGTTCATCACCCAGCCAAAGTCCCGCAGAGAACCGAGGGTGATAGCCACACTGTCCCTCAAGGCTGAGGCCGACTCCGTCCGCAAGAGGAGGTCATCAAGATAGGCCACCACTGCTATGCCCCTCTACCGCAGCAGAGCCAGCACTGGGGCTAAGAGCTTGGTGAAGACCCACGGGGCTGAGGCCAGACCAAACGGAAGGGCCACAAACTGGTAGCAGAGATTCCCTACCGCAAAAGCGCAGAAAGCGCTGGTGGCGTGCACATATGGGCACATGCAAATACGCGTCCTTGATGTCCAAGGAGGCCAAGAAGACTCCCTGACGAAGCGCCGCCACCACAGAACGGACAGATTCCATTCTGAATTTCCGCGCCCTCACAAAGGTTGAGAGCCTTTAAGTCCAAGACAGGCCTGACCCCATCTTTTTTTGGAACTACAAAAAGATTTGAATAAAAACCGCGGAAACGTTCCGCAGAGGGGACCAGAACAATCACCCCCTGGTGGAGCAGGACTTGCACGGCCCCCAAACAGGGCCTGCCATCGCCCCGGGGGAAGCCTCAGATTGAAGAACCTGTTCGGGGGCTGGGTACGGAACTATCTTGTACCCAGACTAAACCACCTCACGCACCCAGAGATCCAAGATGCGAGTGGTCCACTGGTCCGCGAACCGCAAGAGCCGTCCCCCTCATCCAAATGGGCATGGGCGACCCATCATGCGGAGGAGGACTTCTCCGCCTTACGCTGCCAAGGGCGCTTCTGGCCCCCCGTGGAGGCCTTAGCGGGCTGAGAGACTTTGTTCAAGGCCCCAGGAGGACTCACCACACCGACCCCGAGATGCTGCTGCTAGCGCTGCTGTAGCTGCCCGTAACCACCCTGCTGCTGCTCCGCGTCCCCCACATGTAGGAAGCTCTTCCGGCATGGCGCCAAGACATCCAGGACCGCCCATCCAGCCAGCGAACCTGTGGCCAGCACGCTACAGACCATACCAAGATGGCCGCCGTGTGCACTAGAGGCCAAACATGTGGCTGGCTACCGCAAAATAGCGGCCGCGATACCACACGTGGCCGGCTACAGGAAAATGGCGGCCAGGCACCGACATAACGTCCGCCCGCAGCTCCCCCAGGAGGAAGTGCAGCCAGGCAGGAGGAGAGCTACAGCCCCAAGGGGTAGGAAGGATCAAGCCCACCTATGCCCTAAGAAGGGGGATACCACACGCCTGCCCCCCGCACCCCACAGGGGGGAGAAGCGTACTTACCACTCTGGACGGGCGTAGTGGGTAGCCACCCGAGGCAGACCTGCCACCCTGTCAGTTCGGGGGGAGCTGCCGGCCATGCAACACCCATGAGGAACGTACTCTTCCCCCCCAGTGTAATCCTTGATGATCTCATCCAGGGAAGCCCCAAAAAGACGACCACCCTCAAAAGGCAGGTCCGTCAGGCCCTTCTTTGAAGCCTGGTCTCCTGACCAACATCTAAGCCACAGCAGACGTCTAATGATGACTGCGAACATGGACAGTTTCGACAGCATGGGAGCCATGTCGAGGGGCCTGGAGAGTCACCAAAGCCTGGTGCACAATGGCCGCCCATTCCGTAAGTGCCTGTGCCACCAGCGCCGGCCGCATGGCCGACCCTGCGACCAGGAACATTGCCTTGGACACCGCCTCAGTCCTCCTATCGGCCGGATGCTTAAAGAATGGAGAGCCCTCCATCGGAATAGTGGTCGACTTGTTCAGATGGGCCACCGGTGGGTCCACCGAAGGACACCCCCACTTCTGCAACAGGGAATCCTCAAAGGGATAAGGCACAGAAAAGCGTTTAGGCATGGCGAATGAACCCTGAGGTCGTTGCCATTCCTTGTAAACAAACTGATCAAAGTACGTCAAATAAGGGAATACCTTAGGGGTCCGGGCCAGCCTATGGGACCCAAAAGCGTACGCCGCCCCATGTCGCAGCCGGGCCCAGTTTCAGCATCTCAGGGACCGCTGAGACCAAGAAGCCCACCAGAGCCCGTTCACGAGCCGCGGCAGCCCAGAGGGCTCATCCTCATCATCAGAGGGGTCCCCAAGCTCGCCTTCCGATAACTCCAGAGGGGTCCCCGACAGAGCGGAGCCCCCCTCAGGCTCAGAGTCCTCACCGGAGCACGGCGTGGCCGTTTCTTCACCACCCTACGATCACGAATTCTTCCAGAGTGTCCGTTAACTTGTCCAGCGGAACCACAGGTCCCAGCACTCCCTGATCCCCACCGGAGACTTCTGGCTGGGAAGGAACTGCTTCAGCCGCCATTGCACTGCACCCTGGAAGACACCCCCAGGCCAGACCGGACCGGGTGCCCCACACCACCCCTCAAGCTGCCGCACTAGGGCCCCAGAGGCACCCAGGAGGACTCACCACACCGACCCCGAGATGCTGCTGCTAGCGCTGCTGTAGCTGCCCGTAACCACCCTGCTGCTGCTCCGCGTCCCCCACATGTAGGAAGCTCTTCCGGCATGGCGCCAAGACATCCAGGACCGCCCATCCAGCCAGCGAACCTGTGGCCAGCACGCTACAGACCATACCAAGATGGCCGCCCTTCTCGAAGGATGTACACCCCCTGCACCTCGTCGTCGTCC
>BLSH010019025.1:986698-1008532 GCA_018402905.1 Glandirana rugosa | reverse complement strand
TCATATGCAGGAGGTAGCAGGATTAACTAATGCCTGGCAGCAGTAGCTTTACCGCCCCTACAAAGCAATCCACCACAGATTGATTTTCAGAGGACAGTAGAGACCGCCTATGGGAAAGAGCACTGCAGGTTAACATTCTCCAGCGCAAGCTGCCTCCTGATTTTTTTTTTTCTCTTAATACAAAAGGCTGCAAGCTCCTTCTAAACCAGTGGTTCTCAACTTCGGTCCTCAGGACCCACCAACAGGCCAGATTTTAAGTATTACCTTGGGGAGATGCAGACTAGAATACTGCAATCACTGAGCAGCAAATGATATCACCTGTGATGTATTTCAGTTATCCTGCAAACCTGGCCTGTTAGTGGGTCCCGAGGACCGGAGTCGAGAACCACTGTTCTAAACCAAGGACTAATGTGAATGTGTACGCAGGCTGAAGAAATACAAGTCCAAAATCTGTAGCATCAGCTACAATCAATGCAGTAGGTTAAACCTTACACCAGAACAAAATGGCACTAGTTAAAAAAAAAAAAAAAAAAAAAAAACACCACACAGCAGTTTTTGATAACAGTTTATTGTTCTGCCTGCTTTAACATTTAGAAAAAGAATCCCAGAATTTTGCCTCCTGTGTGTTTTCGCCTTGCTTCCTCGTGGTCCATGATACCAGCGGAAGTTGTGAGCACAATATACCTAGAACATAAAAAAAAAAAAAAGTCTGAATTTTGCATTTCCTAAACAATAAAGACATTAAAAGTAGCAAAGTTAAGTGATTTCTCATATGGATTTTTGGTTACCTGAAAGTTACTTGTAAAAACAATGGGAACCTACAGAACTGCACCATTGCAGATACAAAACGATAAGTATAAAGGCCACGCCCAGAACCGTCATGTCAGACAGTTAAAATGTTTGTCTGACCATAGTTTCTTGCCTAAACCATATTAAGGAGGGAAGGTGATCATTGCAAAACTGTGCATGTTCAAGTAGTAGGATGTCATGTGGCTCACATCACACCGTGCAATACTAGACTAATATGTTGGCGGGGGGATCCCAGAATTTGGAGTTGTCCTCCAGATAAACATAATATCCTGTGCAAAACAAGGTGCATGATGTTATATGCCTAGTATTGCACATGCGCAGTATTACAATAGTTTGCTGAGGAGCAAACATCGGTGAGCAAGGTAGACAGTGCCCCCCCCCCCCTAATGACATTAATTTTTAAAAATGGTAAGATGGTGGCAGGGTGCAGGCACAAGCAGGAAAAAACACAGAATGATAGTTGCCAACACTAAAATTAAAAGCTGCAAGGACTTATGCAAGTACTTTAACGCCATTAAAGTTCACCTTTGGGAACATGCAACATGTTCCCAATGCTGCACTGTTGGTCAAACTACATCCCCCCCTCCTCCACCTGTGACATGGGGAGAAGTTCCCAATGCTGTCACTCACACAGTCGCATCATGCATACAAAGCATTTTTTTTTTTTTTTTTTTTAAAAACACACACACACACACACACACACACACACACACACACACACACACACCTTAGACCCCTTTCACACTGGGGTGGGCGGGAGCGGTAAATCCCCGCTGGTTTCAGCAGGGATTTAGCAATGTTATAGTGGCGCTAGAGCGCTGCTATGCAGGCGGGTGCGCGGCACTTTTAACCCCCCACAAGGGGTTAAAAGAAGGTTTAAAGTGCCGGTGTGCAGCCGATTCAGAAGCGTTGCCCATTGTTAATGGGCAGGAGCGGCGTATCACCACTCACCGCACCAACCCAAAAATGCTGCTTGCAGGACTTTTTGTAAGGGTCTGCAAGTGCAACTCCCCAGTGTGAAAGCACTCCAGCTTTTACATTGGGGTGGACAGGGAGGGATTTTTGAAGCGCTTTACAGACCCCATTTTTTTTTTTTAGCTAAATAGCACCTCAGTGTGAAAGGGGTCTTAAGATGCCTCCAAAATCAAGCATAATCGTCAGGGGCATTTGATTATTATACAGGATTTATATAGCACCGACAGTTTGCACAACGCTTTACAATTAGGGCACACAGTACAATTACAATACAATTCAATACAATACAGGAGGAATCTGCTTCAAGTGGGTTTTGCATCCCAATAGAGTTGTATGAGAATGCAAACCCCACTTGCATCAAAGAGGTCCTAAAAATGTTCCATCAATTTAAAAACTAGCAATAATCTAATCTTCGGTTAGAACTTTTTAGCACAGAAATATGAGGGGTGCCATTGCTCATGAATTTTTAGGAGGTACTGACCGATGCTGCCATTCCATCCCAGCTTCATCATCTAATGCATCACGGACCTCAAACAAGCATTCAGCCAGAGAAACCAAATGACCATACTACATAACCGCCTTCAAATACAAAACTAGCAAAAGTAGCTATTGCTGACAGGCCTATTACTCCTAAGAAAATAGAACTCCCCTATAAAGCTACAGGGGTACTCATGCAGGAAACACTAGGTGGTAACTAGAAAGCACAAGTATAAGTAAAAGTGGATACATTCTAAAAGCCCACCCCGTGAATTTAAAAATCTGGCTGCAGCATGTAGCTGGCAGAACCCATTACCCCCAAACCCAGAGTTCTCTACTTGTTGGAGCAGAACTGGTCATGTAACTGACAGTTCACATTACTTGGATCTACCTATGGCTTTTTTCTGCTCCCCAAATTGTAGTGTTCAGCCAAATTTAAAGTCTATAGCAGGTGGGGCACAGAGCACATTGTGCTCTATAAAAAGGTTAATTTTTCCCCACCCAGTGTGGCCATACTGCGGCGGCTTTTTAAATGAGTCCCTCGAGTCTAATCGTTGCTTTCAGCCCAGGAGAGATTTACATTAGATACAAGTGCCCAGGGTACAGGGAAGAGTAGCTAATATATCTTCAGGAATCAAAACCCCAGCTCATCAATACAGCAATGGTGATTGAACTTACCCAAATTGACGTGAAGGCAGGAGATTGTTCTGCCACTTTTCCAGATCCTTTAGCTGCACATCAAATCTGGGGCTGATGACGCCACACTACAAGAACACAATTACACCACATCACATTTTAGTCATATACCGCTACACATGCAATGATACAGAAACAATTAACTGTATAGATTTAAAATCATAAAACTCAATTGGCATACTCCTTCACAAACTGAACTATGTCATGCACTTAAGAGGATCAGACAGGCAACCATGAACATTATAAACCTTCACAAACCAGCAATAAGTACTATGGCAGGGTCAAGGGTCACCTTTCATTAAAACTATTTTCCACCACAAGAAACGTTGCCAATCTTGCTGGCGAATGGCTTTTGGTTTCCCTTCACAGATATTTTGGTTTTAAAGTAGTTGTAAACCCTTAGGCCTCATGCAAACTGGACATTTGTACAGCTGCTACTAGGGACGGCTCGTCTTTATCCCTGCATGTTAGCCTGTGTGTCCATGCGCACACAGGCTTTTAGCAACGTTTAGTGGCAGGAGCTGTTAGAGGAAGAAAAAAAAAAACCCCACTGCAGAAAAGCAGAGTTTAGGCGCAAAAAAAAACAAAAAAAAAAAAAAAAAAAAAACCCCACACACGGAATTACTCTGGCCAATGAAATGAACACTCAAACACGATGCAGGTAAACGCGCCACACAATTTTACAAGTGCCAGGCACCAAGAAATAAGAGAAATTACACAACTTTGTTAAATCGGCCAGAGGACATTCAGATGGCCTGCATGTCTAGTACCTTACCTGGTTTTTCTAGAAGGCCTCATGCGCACAGGACATTTGACTTTCAGCAGCTGTTTTCAGCTGCAGTTTTTTTTCTACAGTCAATAAACCCTCAATGTTATCCTATGTGTTCATGCACACATAGGCTATCAGCTGTTAGCAGTGACGTTTTTGAGCTGTAAAGAAAAAAAAAAAAAAAAAAACCCAAGAGCTGAGGGGTTTTTTTGACGTTTTTCAGCTGTAAAAACGTTCAAACGCCACTTAACGTCAATCCCCAATGTTTTTGGATGTTTTAAACCAATCGAAAAAAAAAAAAAAGCTGGCCCTTTAAAAAGGCGAAAAAACCCTGCGGTAATATAAACGCTGAAAACATCCCTGATAAGATACTGACGTTTTTTGGGCTGTTTTTTTAAAGTCCTGTGTGCATGAAGCCTAAACAATTACATTGGTTAAGCATTTAAACTGATGCCAAAGGCAGATAACGAGGTGATAAGTATAGTTGCTGCCATTGACTTATTTCTGAAATCTGCAGAGCCCAAGGCTGTCAAACTGACCTTAGAAACATAGAAAAGTGACAGCAGAAAAAGAGTAGTCCATCGAGTCTACCCCTTTTTATTTATTTATTTTTTACATTAACCTTGTTGTCTGACTGTAGATTTATGTTTATCCCAAGCATGTTTGAAGCCATTTATTGTTGACTGTCTCACAACCTGTGTTGGTAGTTTATTCCAATCATCAACCACCCTTTCAGTAAAATACTCTAAGATTAGTTTTGAACTTCCCTCCACTTAGTTTGAGGTCATGTCCCCGTGTTCTTGATTTTGGCTTCATATTGAAAAAAAGACTGCCCTCCTGAACCTTATTCACCCCCTTGATGTATTTAAAGGTTTCAATCATGTCTCCTCCCCTCTCCCTTCTTTCCTCCAGACTGTACATATTAAGTGCCTGAAGTCGCTCTTGATAGGTCTGGGGGATAAAACCTCTCACCATTTTTGTTACCCGTCTCTGGACTCATTCTATCTTATCAATATCTTTTTGTAAATGTGGTCTCCAGAACTGGACAGTATTCTAAGTGAGGTCTCACTAAAGATCTATATAGAAGAATCAGAACCTCCTTCCTCCTGCTGGTGATCCCTCTACTGATATATCCCAGAATTCTATTTGCTTTTCCCACTGCCTGGTCACACTGTTTGCTCATTTTGCAATCTGAAATAAGCACCCCCAAATCTTTTTCTTCTGTAATGCTGACTAACAAAGTACCCCCAATGCTGTACTCTAAGGGGATTCTTTTTCACTAGATGCATTATTTTACATTTAGAAATATTGAACTGCTTTGACCAATCTTCCAGCAATGCCAAATCATGTTTCATGTTACAGACACCTTCAGGGATAGCAACCCTATTACACACCTTTGTATCAGCAAAGAGACATACATTGCTCAACAAACCTTTAGTTATATCACTTACATATAGGTTAAATAGAACAGGACCCAGTACAGAGCCTTGTGGTACCCCACTAGTGACAGGTCTCTGTTCTGAGTGAACCCCATTTACAACCACACTCTGGGATCTATCCTTTAACCAACTGCATATCCACTGAACCACCCAAGGGTTAAGTCCTAGCTTGTACAACTTTTGTATCAGATCATTGTGGAACTGTATCAAATGCCTTGCTGAAATCAAGATGGGTGGTGCTGTGGACATGGCCTAAGTCCAAAACACTGGTAATATAGTCAAAGAATTCAGATTTGTCTGGCACGATCTGACCTTGACTAGTTAGGGGCTCAATGACTTGGAAAAATGAGGCATGTGAAGCCTAACTTACAACATCCTGAATTGCTGCAGCTCACTAGATGGTGTAGCCATCTTTAAGATACTAGACACAGAGCCCACAACTTATTAGTAAAGCATTAAAAGCAGGTTTGTAAAACTGAAAAATACGCCCTTGAAAGTTCACACCTTCACCACCATTCCTCTGCCACACTCTACATGTACAGCCTGAACAGGATGGTGCTCCCTCCCATTACAAGAGGGGCACAAATCCCTGTGGCTGCTCTGTCCCTACAATAACTGGTGATGGAGCAATCACAGGCTGTAAAAGGTTTAAGAGGCTTCTTTTAAAAACACAATTTTGGCCTACATCCTTTGAACTGAAGAGCTGGAAGGTAGTTTGACACACTATGCTACTATACCCATATGGGACAAGGTGAACTCAACCTTACGGCCTCTTCAGCATATACTGAACTTATGATCTTACCCGTCTGTTTTTTTGCGCTTTGATATAATGCATATCCAAAAAATTTATAACCACAGAGGTAATCAAATCCCTCCAAAAGAAAGCCATAGTTGTGGGAAAAAGAAGACATCAATTTTGTCTGGGTATAGCGTCGGATGGCCCCGCAATTAGTTAAATTGACGCAGTGATGGATCACAAAAAATGGCCTGGTCAGGAAGTGGCTAAATACTTCTGGGGCTGAAGTGGTTAAGCATAGCAGCAAACTACTAAAAAGGCCCCTCTTTTGTAATCTGTTTGTGGTTTTAAAAAACAAAACAAGCGAGACCATACAGCAGAAACACTTCCATGTATAGGTAGTAAAGGCATCATTGTGTGCATGTATCCCACAGCAGCTTAAAGCCTCTAGGTTTGAGTGAGCTGTCATTTGTTTGGACCAAACTGGCAGCACTAATCCCAACTTGATTTTGCTCCAGGAGAGACAGTGGAAGTTTACAGCCTGATGCTGGAACACAGCACCATATGCTGTATGTGATCTGATACTACATACAGTTTATACAGCGCACACAACTGCTGCATGGGTTAGTGAAGGAAATGAGTTGTTTGGTCCAGCTTGGCCCAAGTGAATTATATAAAAGTTCACCAAAATCTGGAGTTGGGCATCAAAATTAAATTGTTTTTTAATAAAATGCTTTTGGAGTAAAAATCTATCTAAATGATAGTCTATTTAGGATACATTAACCACTTCACCCCCGGAAGGATTTCCCAGGTTAGGACCAGAGCACTTTTTGCGATTCGGCACTGCGCCGCTTTGACAATTGCACAGTTGTGCGATGTTGTACCCAAACAAAATTTGCATCTTTTTCCCACAAATAGAGCTCTCTTTTGGTGGCATTTGATCCCCTCTGTGTCATTTCTGATCACCGCTATAAACAAAAAAAAGGAGCAACAAGTTTGCAAAAAAAAAAAATAAAAAAAAAAATTTACTTTTTGCTAAAAACACAAATATATAGTATTAAAACACACATACACTTTTTTTCCATTGGTTTTGGCCGATTTATATTCTTCCTTTTCCCCCAAAAAATATATTCGCAATTGGGGTTTTGTTTGCGCAAAAAAAATGTCCGCGTTTATGGATGAGAATTTCTGGGGTTCTTATTTTTTGCTAGTAATGGCGGCGATCTGCGATTTTTAGCGGTACTGCGATATTGGATCCGCTTCGATTTTACAGACTGATGGAAAATAGGTTTCCATCCATCTGTATTTCACGGACAGGATCAGATAGTGGTGGATGTCATCTCCGCTGACATCCGCCACTCCATATGGCTGCATGAGCGTCCATTAAGGTCCGCCTGAAAAAATGGACAGACGGACCTGAACGAAACGCACGTGCGAAAGAGCCCCAAGCCCGCGTTCACACAGGGGCGATCTGACTTTGCTAGGCAATTTTTAATGCGACTTCAGGTGCCTTACAACACGACTCCATGCCAGGCGACTTTGCCTGTGGTCAGAGAAGGGAGGGAGGGGGTTGTCTTCAAGAATTTTCTTCTTTTAAACTGTCGCTTTAATATAGATGGGGATCCGACTTGGAGGCGACTTACATTGAATTCTATGGGCACAATTCGGATAGAAGTCGCCTTGAAGTAGTACAGGAACCTTTTCTGAAGTCAGAGTGACTTCAGTAGTGTAAATTAAGACGGCTCTCATTCACTTCAATGGGATTTCTGATGTCAAGCGACTTGGAGCAACACAAGTCGGAGCGCAAGTCACCCGTGTAAACGGGCACTTATTCTTTAGTATAATATGAAAGGTTACGCCAAGTAAATAGATACTCAACATGTTAGGCTTTAAAATTGCAAGTGGTGACAAACTATGGCACTTAATCTCCATAGGCGACGTTTTAAAAATTTCTACAGGTTAGTATGGCCTGTGAACCGGAAGTGATGTCATAACGTTGCTCCAGTCCTTCAAGGGCATCGAGATTTGCGGCAGCCATCTTGCCATCGCCTATTACCAAGTCACCGCCGGATGGTTTCCTGGGCTCAGCAATCAGTAATGGAAGGCCAAGAACCAACGGTATGCGGCGGTAGGGGGGGCACTCCTGCCGCTTCTAAAAGTGATCCCACAGCAAATCTGCAGCGGGGAAATCCCTTTTATCTGTAAGTCCAGTGCCTGAAGAAAGAAAATAAAGGGGTTATGGCACCTAGCTGCAGCCATAACCCCGGTATTTGTCAAATTACATATTTTTCCAGCTAGGCAGTCAGCAAGTAGTTAAGGACTCTCACACTTCTGCGACCTGACTATCCCGCGATTTTGATGCGACTAAGCAATGCCTTTGTAATCTTGTGGCCTGTGGACCTCAAATCACATCAAAGTCGGACCAAAGTAGTGCAGGGACTACTTTGCAGTCGCACAGATATTAATGGTACCCACTGGAAATAATGGGGTACGATTTGTCATGCGACTTTGCAGTCCCAAGTTACAGGACAAGTCGCACAAGTGTGAAAGGGGCCTTAGTGTGTGATAGATATATAGAGATATATATATATATTTTTTTTTATTTAAAATAACTTTATACGGACAAGAAAGCAAATACATTTACAAATGTAATCACTGAAACATTACCATAAACCTTGCTATTGCCCTTTAGAGCATAACCTAGTTTTACTTTACCTTGTTCCTGTAACAAAAAAAAAAAAAAAAAAAAAAAAGTGTTACTCCCTGTGATGACCGAAGGGACCACTGCTGTAATCGCAATCCTAATTGACATAAGGAAAGTGGACATTCAGCCCCAGAACTACATCTCCCCAAATACTTATCCATACAGCGTGGGCAGGCTTTGGAGAGCCATTGCAGCAGCACTGTTTTGATGGAAAGATGAATGCATGCATATGGGGCAGGGCAGTAATAGGTGGAGTTCTTTAGTACAGCAGGTTGGGACTAGTAGGGTCTTGTCAGCACCAAACAGAAGGTCAGAGCACACCGGATTTCAGACAGATCAAACTGGTGTTTCAGTACCTCCAGGTTTTAAAACAGGAATAAAAGTATGGGGAAATGTACTTGTATATTGCAGAGAAGTACTGTTTTTTTATGTCCCTTCCAATGAGACAAAATTACAGACGCAAATACATAAAACACCCACATCACCCCCCCCCTTTTTTTTTTTTTTTTTTAAAAGGCAAATCTTAAGCAGAGCCACCGATTAGCTTGCTCTGTAAACCAACCAAATGGCAACTGGCTGCTATTCCAAGGTTACAGCATGTACAGTGGCAAGAAAGAACTTCTCGGAATTAACGGCTTTCTGCAGAAATGTGCTATAAATTGATCCTCATCTCAGTTACAGTAATAGACAATGCGCTTCAAATTTCTCTTGTCTTTACAAAGCACACCCTTGAAAGACAGTGCTGGAGGAAAAATTGGTGAACCCTTGGAGTTACTAACTGGTGGAACCTCTTCAAGCAAGCACTTTCATTAGCTCTGGATTAGACCTGCAAACCGTTTGAGGAATTTTTGACCATTCCCCTTTACAAAACTGCTTCAGCTCAGACAAATTTTGTAGGATGCCTGGTGTGAACGGCTCAAGGAACAGCATTTCTGTGGGGTTAAGGTCTGGACCACTCCAAAAAAAAAAAGGCAAAATTTATTTTTCTGAAGTCAGTCTGTTTCAATGCTCAGGGTCATGGTCCCGCTGCATCACCCGATTTCTACTAAACTGCAGGTAGCAGAAAAACAGTCCGACATTATCCTGTAGGATATTTTGGTAAATTCGGGAAATCATTTATTCCTCAATGATGGCAAATGTTCCCAGCTCCGAGGCAGTGAAGCAAGCCCAAATTATAAGGTTATCTACCATACATCACCATTGGGACGAAGTTGTGATGTTGGTAAGCTATGCCTTTTGTGCCACACACAGGGCTGAGTAGTCATGTACAATTCAACTTTTGTTTCATCAGTCCACTAAACATTTTCCCAGTAGGGTTGTGCTTTGCCAAGGTGCTCTTTGGCAAATTTCAGGCACGCAATTGGTGTCCTGCCATGGACACCCTACCTGGTCAAAGGCTTCCATATGGTAGACTCATGAACAGGTATGTTTGCAAGCACCAGTTTTGTGTTCAAGTCTTTAGCTGTTACTTGTGGGTTTTTTACCTGAGTATTCTGCGTTGTCTTGAGTGACCTTGGCTGGGCGCCCCCTTTTAGAGTTTTAAAGTTGTCACCAGTTCTAAACGGTCTTCATTTATTGACAATTTTTTCTGTTGACTGGTGTTTACCTAAATACTATGAGATTGCTTTGTATCCCTTTCAAGGCTAATGCAGATACTACCTTTGATAGACTTCAGACAGCTTTATTTTGCCAGGCATGGTTCAAATCAGCTGACACTGAACAGCAATCCTAAAATCTATGGAGAATCTCATTGTTCAAAGTAGCTCTAAAAAACACACCTCCAAATTCAATCCATTAATTGGACTCCAGGTTTTCAACTACTGACTCCAATTAGCTGTCGTTGGGGTAATTAGTCAATAGGTTCACGTTTTCCTCCAGCACGGTGAATGTTTAATGGGTGTGTTCAATAAAAACAAGAAATTAGAATTGTTTGAGTTATCAACTAAGCAGATCATATTTTATGGCAAATTACAGCAGAAAAAGTTAATTCTATGTGGTTCACATACTTTTTTCTTGCCAGTTTATGCAGGCACCTGTGAAGGCGTGCGCTTCTGGTAGAACTTTACCCTCTTCCCACAGCGATAGTCTTTAAACCATTTCCTGCCCATATGACATCCTCAGGTTGAGGTGGTTATTCCAGGATGGTAGATCCCAGTATGAAAATTTTCAGGCGGCGATTTCCACTTTACCAGAAATGATTTGAGCATCTGAAAAGCCACTCAATCACTTCTGCAGGCCGCCCCCCTTTCCTGGGCTCTGTTATCCGATCCCGGAAGCAATGCGACCGGCGGCACAACAGAGGAGCGGACAGGGTTCCTCCCTCTGACTTCAGAAAGGACAAGGAATAGTCACTTCTGGTTTCAGGTCTTTTACCTGGCTGTTAACGCCCAAGAAAGCAGCCAGCCAGACCGATCTGTGTCTCAATGGCTCCATTGGACCCAAGAGGAGAGATTTGGGGTCTATTCTCTCCATAAAGCGGACCTGTCATAGCCCATGCCTTTAAAAAGGGATGATGTTCATTCCTTGTGAAAGCAATGAAGTTGAAAAAAACATTTTTTTTTGAACAAATAAAATTCAAAAGCGTCACCTCCCCCTGTGCTCACAAACGAGCACATACAAAAGTCCCACATGCATATGTAAACGATCACCACACCATGTGTGAGGTATCGCTGCAAATGTTTGAGCAAGAGCAAGGATTTCAACTCCAGACCTTCTGTGCAACTCTAAACTGCTAGCCTGTAAAGGTTTCTTAAAGAGTCACTAATGGAGATTTTTTTGTTACCGTAGTTGGGCTCTGCTCCACGGGCATACGCAATGTTATAGCGTGACATTTTGGGTATTTACTGTGTAATAACATATATATTTTAACCAAACACTAGGTATTATATAGGGCAAGAGTGCCCAACCTGTGGCCCTCCAGCTACAAGTCCCATGAGGCATTGCAAGGCTGACAGGCACAAGCATGACTCCAAAAGGCAGATGCATGATGGGACTTGTAGTTTCGCAAAAGCTGGAGGGCCACAAGTTGAGCACCCATGACATAGGGTATAAAATGGATTAAAGTATTTATCCCCCTAAGTATTCACATTTTAAAAAGCGCTGCGCAAATAACGCGATATAAAATATCATGTTTGTAGGTTCCAAGTCATTTTCTAGCAAAAAAAAAAAATACTGATATTTACATGTAGGAGAGAAATGTCAGAACAGGTTAAATACACCAAAGAAAGAAAAACATCCAAAAAGGCATTGGAAATTTGATGCAAGTTCATACAAAGTATGAAGATACACCAACTGAAGGCGTGCCAAAGCAAATGATAAAGAGTTGAAACCAATTTATTGGTGTACGCCAACAGGCTATGTGTTTCAGGGACCAGAAGAAACCACTCTGTTAAAACAAGGACCTCAAATGGACTCAAAATGGCTTCCCTACATAGATTTCACACTGGTAAGCCCCATTTTGAGTCCATTCAATGTTCTTATTTTAACTGAAGACCTGAAGGAGGTAGTCAAAAAAAAAAAAAAAAAATGACTTGTAAATGTGAATTTGAAACTGTACACACTACAGGCCAGTCATACAAAATATCCACATTGCCAGGAAATGACAACACAGATACAAAGTGGTACTGACGAGGTGCTAAATCTGTACTAAGCAACTGAGAAATCAGTCCATTACAAGTTATCCTTCAACTACAAACACAGCAAGTACTTAACAAAACAAGTGTCTTCACGTTTAAAGCAAGTTACCAGGACAAAAAGCCTCCAGTGGGTATTACGAACTGGGAACCAGTGAGGTTTCTATCAGAGGTTCAGAGAGCAAGAATTTATGGTCAAAATCCAAATCTTAACACAAAAATAGTAAACATGTAAGAAACACACACACACACACACACACACACTTCGTGAACAGAAGTATAGTCAAAGCTCGTTGGGCTGTACTTCTACTGTGGATCACAGGAGCGCAGTTCGTTCTGCACTTCTGTGACCTGTTTTGCAGAAGACAGCTGTCAAAGCTGCTCCAGGCTGGGGAAAGATTGCAACCTCATGGCCAGGATCCACCCAGATGCTGGACCAGCACCCAGCTCAGCCATCCACTGAGAGCCCGAGCCAGCCACTCCTGCCCCATCCACAGCCTAGCGCTCCAGTGAGTGTTGGTTTGGGGGGGTAGGCAGAACAGAGAGCAGGTGACTGACAGCACTGAGCGAACACACAAACCTTAAAATGTCTACAGCCCACACCTTTACTCGCCTGATATGACAGCACAGTGCTGACCTAAGCCCCCTGAAGATCATTCGACTTTTTTTTCTTCAAAGAGATTGTGCAGTGGGGCTTCAGGCAGCAACTTAAAACAATTACTGTACTTACTGACATCTTAGACACATTTAATAAAGTGACTTAGTTGATTCAGCCATTTCAACAGCTTAGTTTAAATTTCACAGACTACCTGACATTGAGCTTTTTAGCCTTGGCGTTATGCAAAAAACATCTTATGCCGGAGGTCTTGTGTAACTTACCTTATTAAGTCTCCCTGTAAGATTGACAACAATTTTTCCGGCCCTGTGATCATCAATTATTTCAAACTCACCAATGTAGCCTGCAACAGATTAAAACAAAGAATAAAAAAAAGTGAGCAATTTCTTTTATATCTATTTAAGCAAGCCAGCACCAAATATGCATACCAATTCTAGGGCACGTATCAAGAGCCAATTGGATCTTAAGTTGCAGAGACACTGTCACCTTTACCTATTCAGTACAAAGTAACTGTGTACAGCACCCCTCCACCATTTTTCCCCATTCTCCTTCCTCCATCACAGCAGCACTAAAAGACTTAACTTCAACCACTAAAGGGTGTGGTGAAGTCACTCTTGTTCAAGCAACAGTGCTTGGGCGTAGGCATTGGCTGCTAGGCCTAAGCACCATCACATGGGGAGAGGTCTCACACTCGCCTATACTTGGAAGCACTGGACATCTGACAGTTGGGACAAAAAAAAAAAAAAAAAGCATTGGTGAGAATTATTAGTGGGTCTGCAGCTTCACCCTGAATGGTAAAGTGACAGTGCCTTTATGCACATCAGTCTATAAAACAATTACAATGAACACAAAGAAGAACTCTTACCGTGCTTCATCATCACTGTAAGGAATCGCACAATCACTTTTGAGCACGGCCTGATGAGAACCTGGCGCTTGCCACGTTTTTCTGCATTGTTGATGCTTTTAAGAGCATCGGCAAGCACGTTCATGCGCACCATGGTGCCTGTAAGAAAACACGACAATGAACCAATGACAAGAGGCTGTGGGACAAACTATCTGCTTACTGCTCTGCTATGCCTGGCACAGCAACAAAGCACATAATGTTAAGAGATGTCATAGGAGCAGCAAAGAGCCACATCCAGGTATTTCAAAATGTAAAGTGCTCACTGCACTAAGGCCATACAGGATTCATCTTTTTTTTCAAAAAAAAAAATTATGAACCAATTCCCCTATCCACACGTCAATGTGGAAAAGATCCCACTGTGCTACTGTATTCTGCACGCAAGGAACCTTCACCACCAGAGTACAATAGTCAGTGTTGCTGGTTATAGCCTGCAGCATTGATTGTTTGGAAAAAAACAGACAGGCTGGTTGTACACAAGTGGATAGACTTGTGCACAATCTGCTAGAGTAGATCATACATGGATTGAAATGCGTCCGTTTCAATCCATATATGGATGGCTTATCTTCAATCTCAAAATTACCAGCTTGCCTGTATTAGGGGGCAAAATTAAAAAAAAAAAAAAAAATCAGTTTGTGACAGTTAGCCCAGCCTAAATTACTTCTAAAGATAGTTATTCTTGGTGTAAATGGTTGCGGCATAAGGAACAAAAAAAAAAAAGCAGGATCGTAACTGTAGGTGAAGGATTGTATGAAAATACATACACTTTTTTTGATTGGTTGAACTAGATGGACTTTTTTTTCAACCTGACTAACTATGCAACTGACAGGAGTTATGCCTTACACAGCAGCCATCAGGATCGGGGATAACCACCATTAGAGACAAATTATTTCTATAATGCAAGTGTCCAAAAACAGTGTTGCTGGCTTATGCATACAGGTTTTACAGCACATAGCAGGGGTTCAAAACATTTGCAGCTTTTTAAATATGGTGTTCTAAGCAGGACTAAAAACACAGCAAGCTAGCAACTGAAAATAAAATGCAAGTCTATTCACAAAGCGAACAGACCAGAAGGACAATTTTCTACAAAGTGACAAATTATTAAACATGTTATATAATGAAAATAAAGCTCTTAGGCCTCATTCACACTGTATAGTGATTATAGGGTATTTCTAAACAACCATTCACACTGTTTACCTGTACTCCAATAAATTGGATGCAGCTAAACCCGCTTTAGGACTACATGCACATGAGTGATTTGACCTGTGTGTGGCATAGAGTGCCTAGGAAGCCCGGGCACAGCATCCAGCCCCACTGCCAGCAACTTGTCAATCTATGACAGGCTGAAATACATAGTGGCCAAACACTGTACTGAGTAGTACTCCAGCATGTATTTCCAGAAATGCAGAATTCCTGTGCTAGGGCATACATCCCTTAACACATATGGGCCCCTAAGACCCCATTCACACCCAGTGTAGCAGGAACGTACGTTTTCACATGATGGCCATAGGGCAGGCAGCTCAACGCATGCCAAAGAAGCTCCTGCATATTTTCAGGCGTAGAGCTTTGTGCATCTGTCAAGAATGGCAACACAAGCACCACTCACATTTTTCACCCATTCCCAGAACGTGAAGGTGTGAATGGACCCTAAGGCTGGGTTCACACTCCCGCATGGGCTGCTCAAGGAAGGGGTTTGGTGCCTCCCTGTTCACTATTTAAGCCTGAATTTTTAGCTGAACTCGGATCTGAAATGAACCAGAAGACGCACAGGACCCCTGTGCAAATCGTAACTGGGCTGCTCCGGAGATGGGTGAACCGGCTAAATCGAGAGCCGGTCACAATGTCCCGACATGCGAATTAGATGCAGGGAAACCAACATCCAACTGGCAATAGTGTGAACCCAGCCCAAAAGGTGAGTACCGCTCAGTACAGCACGCAAGTATTTCAGACGGCTTTTGACAAGCTGCCGGCAGCAGGACTGGACGTGACACCTCTCCCACTGATTCCACGCACCAACCTGCCACGGCTCACCAAAAATTACAAATGCAGGAAAAAGTGATGTGGAGGCACGAAAGCCGTTTACACTTCTCATACTGCTGCCCCTGCGTTTAGAAAAGTTAAAGCTGCAGGTGTAGCGATGAGACCACATCCCGGGGTAAGCCCAGGTTCACACCATTGCTGCTGCACCATCATGCATTTTTGTAGTGTGCTTATACGCTTTCATGAACTTTCATGCATTTTTGTAGGAAGATTCTATGCATCCAAAAATGCAGGAACAAGCGTTTTACATCTACTTTCCATTGACGTCTATGGCACCAAAAACCCACCTTTTTAAAAAGCCACACTGCACTGATGTACATGAGCACCATAGAGAATACTACGTTTTCCATTGCCATCCATGCCAAAGTGAAGGCAGATGCGGGAGAAGACTCACTGGTGTGAACAGGGGGCTTATCCTATGTGGAATGAGCCTGAAGCCCCCCATTGTCAAACTACAGGGACTCTGCTCAGCGTGATGGACACAATGGGGAGAACCGGAGACCTCCTCGGAGCCCAGGACAGTGCAGAAGCCGGAGATCCATGTGCTTAATACAGGGGAAGGTAGCTGTGGAACTACAAGTCCCAGGCTCCCCCACACACACAGTGAGCCCCCATGTCCTCCTACACATGAGCCAGGCAGAGGATCCCCGATCAGCACACACACAATACGGGGACTCCGGCCAGGCTGGCCGCTCAGCGCTGACCACAGGGAGAGTCCTGGCAGGGACACACAGCTCTGCCCGGCTCAACACCAAGGCGGGAGGCAAGGAGTGGACCCCGGGCTTCACAGTTCACTCCCACACCGTCCGAGCGCCGCACCGGCCCCATACCGAGCTCTGCCGAGAGCGCCGAGTCTCCGCTTCACGGCGCCCTGGGCGGTGAGGGGGTCAGCGGTGAGATGCCAGCGATAATGGACAGATTACAATCAGGCCCGGGATTCTCCCTTACTCACCGGGTCTGCAGTATGGCGGAAAGAGGGAGGAGGAAGAGCCTGCAGGGCCATATGGGAAATTTTCTAGTTCTCGCGAGACTCGCTCAGGGATCTCATTGAACGCTTCACGTCAGGCATTAGTAATGTATTGCAGCGTTCGTCAATAGGATTTCTTGCAAAGTGTTTTTATTGATTACAATAGCCTTGCCGTAAGAATGTTGAGGCAGACTTTGGCAGAGTTGTCAGCTGTGAAGTTGCTCTGTGCTATGGGCAGTATTTCCCGGCTTTTCATAGTTTGTTTCTGAATAAAGTATAATTAAAGGCACAACATTTTTAGGTTTTTTATAGAGTGGAGAGGGATTCGAACACCTGTCAGGCCTTTATTGCTGTCTGTGTCCCCATTAGGCCAGGTCCACATCTGTGCAGGTGTGGGAGTGTATTTCTCATATACAGTATCTCACAAAAGTGAGTACACCCCTCACAATTTTGTAAATATTGTATTCTATCTTTTTCATGTGACAACACTGAAGAAATTACACTTTGCTACAATGTAAAGTAGTGCGTGTACAGCTTGTATCACAGTGTAAATTTGCTGTCCCCTCAAAATAACTCAACACACAGCCATTAATGTCTAAACCGCTGGCAACAAACGTGAGTACGCCCCTAAGTGAAAATGTCTAAATTGGGCCCAATTAGCCATTTTCCCTCCCCAGTGTCATGTGACTCGTTAGTGTTACAAGGTCTCAGTTGTGAATGGGGAGCAGGTGTGTTAAATTTGATGTTATCGCTCTCACTCTCATACTGGTCACTGGAAGTTCATCATGGCACCTCATGACAAAGAACTCTCTGAGGATCTGAAAACAAAGCATTGTTGCTCTACATAAAGATGGCTTAGGCTATAAAAAGATTGCCAAGACCCTGAAACTGAGCTGCAGCGCAGTGACCAAGACCATACAGCGGTTTAACAGGGGAGGTTCCACTCAGAACAGGCCTTGCCATGGTCAACCAAAGAAGTTGAGTGCACATGCTCAGCGACATATCCAGAGGTTGTCTTTGGGAAATAGACATGAGTGCTACCAGCATTGCTGCAGAGGTTGAAGGGGTGGGTGGTCAGCCTGGCAGTGCTCAGACCAAAAGCCACACACTGCATCAAATTGGTCTGCATGACTGGCGTCCCAGAAGGAAGCCTCTTCTAAAGATGATGCACAAGAAAGCCCTCAAATAGTTTTCTGAAGACAAGCAGACTAAGGACATGGATTACTGGAATCATGTCCTGTGGTCTGATGAGACCAAGATAAACTTATTTGGTTCGGATGGTGTCAAGAGTGTGTGGGGGCAACCAGGAGAGGAGTACAAAGACAACCATGAAAGCCAACATGTACTGTGACATACTGAAGCAGAGCATGATCCCCTCCCTTCAGAGACTGGGCCACAGGGCAGTATTCTAACATGATAATGGCCCCAAGCACACCTCCAAGATGACCACTGCCTTGCTAAAGAAACTGAGGGTAAAGGTGATAGACTGGCTAAGCATGTCTCCAGACCTATTGAGAATCTGTGGGGGTTCATCCTCAAACGGCAGGTGGAGAAGCGCAAGGTCTCTAACATCCACCAGCTGGGTGATGTCATCATGGAGGAGTGGAAGAGGACTCCAGTGGCAACCTGTGAAGCTCTGGTGAACGTCATGCCCAAAAGGGTTAAGGGAGGGCTGGAAAATAATGGTGGCCACACAAAATATTGACACTTTGGGGTTGATTTACTAAAGCTTGAAAGTGCAAAATTTGGTGCAGCGCCACACAGAAACCAATCAGCTTCAAGGTTTTATTGTCAAAGCTTGATTGAACAAGCTGAGGTTAGAAGCTGATTGGCTAGCATGCACAGCTGCACCAGTTTTTGCACTCTCCAGCTTTAGTAAATCAACCCCCTTGTGCCCAATTGGGACATTTTCACTTAGGGGTGTACTCACTTTTGTTGCCAGCGGTTTAGACATTAATGGCTGTGTGTTGAGTTATTTTGAGGGGGCAGCAAATTTACACTGTTATACAAGCTGTACGCTCACTACTTTACATTGTAGCAAAGTGCCATTTCTTCAGTGTTGTCAAATAAAAAGATATAATAAAATATTTACAAAAATGTGAGAGGTTTACTCACTTTTGTGAGATACTGTATATACATACATATCGTCGCACCACCGTGGTGTGGGTGGTGTTGGTTCGTGACCTAGACCTCTCTAAGTAATATAAAAAAAAAAATACATGGATGAATCGAGTGAAGTTCGGATACTAAGATGGAGAATACATCCGCGTGACTACGCCCCCAGAAGAGCCTGGAGGTATGAGGAAGTAAAGAGTGAACAGAGATCGACAATCAAGCAAGTTCCTGCATTTCAGCCAATCAAGACGTGCCTTTAAGACTGACTACATTTGCATAGTAGTGACGTATACTCTATTGTACTTTGTGCATAAAAGGTTGGGTACCGCCCAACAATACACAGAGATGAGAAAGCGATTGAACTGAACAGTAATTACTCCCTTTTTCTCTCTACGTGCACGTATCTACACGTCATAATTAGGAGCAGCAGCAGACGTCCAACCTGAACCCGATTGTGGTTTTGATCCATCACAGTGGTAATAGCATAGCATCGAAAAAGGGCTCTGCGCATTTTGTGGGTCCTTTCCACTCATCAGGAGCCGATGCAGGGTACATATACTTGTATAAGTCAGCTATAGGTTCCAAATGGGGTGTTGAGAGCCGAAGACCTGATGAGGGATTCATCTCCAGGAGCTGTGGCAGTGGCCAGCAGCATGAAGCCAACACAAGCACCGGTGAATGGACTACTATGGGAGTGGGGTCCCCATTAGAAACTATTATTATTATTATTATACAGGATTTATATAGCGCCAACAGTTTGCGCAGCTCTTTACAACATGTGGGCAGACAGTACAGTTACAGCACAAATCCATACAGGAGGGATCTGAGGGCCCTGTTCATTAAAGCTTACAATCTAGAAGGGAGGGTCGAGTGGAACAAAAGGTAATAACTGTGGATGATGATCAGATGGAGAAAATGAAAATACAGTTGTTAGGTGTGGGTACGATAGACTTCTCTGAAGAGAAAGGTTTTCAGGGATTGTCTAAAAGCTAATAAAGTAGCAGATAATCAGACATATTGGGGTAAGGAGTTCCATAGAATTGGAGAGGCTCTGGAAAAGTCCTGGAGGCGTGCATGGGAGGGGGTAATGAGGGAGCTAGAGAGCAGGAGGTCTTGAGAAGAACGAAGAGGATGATTAGGTTGGTAAATCAAAAGTGATGCAATGTGTGTCGCAAAGGACACTCTCAACCTAGCTGAAGAAAGCATGATCCAAACAGGTGTGTTGTATAACAAGCAGAACAGGAAACAGGAGATAATATGGCTACATGGTTATAATCAGACAATGACATTGTAGTGTGGCAATGTTGCCATATTAGGTCAATGATGTCAGGAGCATCTCTAGCCCTTTGTTACATGCAACTGTGGCAAATCTCCTGCCCAAAGCTCATTGGGACAGCCCGTATGTGATCATTTGACAGCTTCCCACAGGTTTGGATGAATTGGGTTCAAACTGAGTCCAGATCTGAACCCAGCTCATCCCTAGTTATAGGACTGGAGAAAGTGTACAATGGACTACAGGCGTGGTGACATCACTGTAATTGTGCTCTATCGAGAGCTATGTGTTCCTCTGCCATGGTGGTAGATTAGACTTGTAGTCCTTCTATTCAAATATCCTTGTGAATGGATGACATAGCTGTGCAGGAAGAATCATGCATAACCTTTCCAAATTAAGAAAAAAAAAGACAATCCAGGGAGAAGCACGTCACAATTTAGGTAAGTGGGGGGTTGAGGAATATGGGGTAACTTGGTCACAAAGGCTGACAATGCTTTTAACTACTTCAGCTCTAGCACCTATATACCACTTTGGGACTAGACATTTTTACATTTTTGCAGTAAGCCTATTGGTTAGATCAATAACTTTATCTTAAAAGAGAAGTAAAGGATTTCTTTTCTCCCCCAATAATACTTACCTAGGTGGATGCAACATCGGTCCGATGCTGCATCTGTCCCCCAGCGCCTCTACACTGAGAACCGAGCAATCAAACACCGCCGATCAATCAGTTCTGACAGCTCCCTGAGAAGAGAGCTGGTTGACTGTCAATCAGCAGCTTTCCTCTCTGTCTCCTCCTCACTCACTGGAGCGCTGGGCTGTGGAAGGACGAGGAGCAGCCAGGTCAGGCTCTCAGTGGCTCGCTGAGAGGCTGAGCGGGGTGTCAGTCCAGGCACCTGGTGGATCCAGATTCCATGGTCGGGATGACGCGGTGCTTGGACTGATTTCTGTGATGTCAGCAGAGAGCGGACTTCAGCCCACTTTCTGCTGATCCATTGGAGAAGTACAGCCAAACAAGCTTTGGCTATACTTCTCCTTTAAAATGGAAACAAAACCTAGCACTAACTATTCTTAAAAACAGCCACTCACTGACATAGGAAAGCCAGCACTGCAGGATCACATGACGGCATCATAGAGGATTTAAAATAAGTAACTACATAGATCTTTTTTACACATGGTAGGCAGGATAGGTAAGAGAAGGGGAGAGGGAACATTATTTAAGAATAGTTAGATTTAGACTTTTCTTCCACTTACACAGTCATGACTAGAGTTGAGCGAACCCCTGGATGTTCGGGTTCGGTGGGTTCGGCCGAACTTCGGGAAAAAGTCCGTGTTCGGGTCCAGGTCACGGACACCCCAAAGTTCGGTACAGACCCGAACTTTACAGTTTGGGTTCGCTCAACTATAGTCATGACAAAGTAATATATTTATTGTTTTTTTGTTTAAAGTACAAACAAGGCCTTTTTGTGGCGATGTTGTCTTGCAAAAAATATTTAATTTCTATGCAATCTATAGACAAAAGATGTAACAAAACAGAAATAAACATGTTTTTTTTCTACTTTGACTAGTGTAAGTTTTAAAATAAGTATTCCTGTTGCAACAAAGCATAGCAAAGTTTTTTACAAATGAATAAAAAGCTTTAAAAAAATGTCACTAACGCTTGTGCCTGAAAAAGGGCTTCAAGCCG
>BLSH010019025.1:882071-892094 GCA_018402905.1 Glandirana rugosa | reverse complement strand
CCATCCAGAATCGGTGACCGGAATCCCTGCGGCTAGGATCCTATGCAAAGGTCATAGCCGAATTTGGGGAAGAGGAGAAGCCTAGACCAAGCGATACCGGCCCCACAGGCCACCAGAGCATGTGAAAAGCCCACCAGACCACCTATCCGAAGAAACACAGCCAAGCGAAGAACCCACCAGTGGTCCCACGCTAGCCGCCTGAAGCATCCGCCTGCCAATATCCCACTCCCGGGAAATGTACGTGGAGAGGTCCGCACCGGGAATCCCCGAAGATAATCCGCCCACGATCCAGACAAAGTCTGAGCCGCTACCATCCATACACGGAGAGAAAGGATTTGCGCTGTCAAAGAACGGAAAAGCTAAGCCACCAGACGAGCGTACCCTTGGCTTCCTGGTCCAGCCTATCCAATCGTACAGAGACCTCGGGCACTAATCCCATTACGCCAGGAGTGCCCTTAAAAAAAAAAAAAAAAAAAAAAAGAGAGCTTGCAGGGAACTGTGCAAGTGTAAATGCCTCGAAGGCAGATACCATTAGGCCCAACAACCGCATGCAGGTCCACAGGGAGCTCCACCTGCCTGACAGTAGATGAAATGCGGCAAGAAACTCCTGGTGCTTTGTCCAGATATAGAAAACACTCTGGCCAGAACTGGAGTCCGAGTCAGGCCCAGATAACCCAGTGTGCTGGAAAGAGCCAGAACGGACTCCAGGTAGTATAGAAGCCAACTGGATTCTGTCAAAGTCAGTATATGAGCTATGTCGGCCCATGGGGCAGTGAAGGGCTCTGCTCGAGGAAAAGGATCGTCCAGGTAGCCCAGGACCGCAACCCCTGCTGACATGACCAGGGGAATAACGGTGAGACCAAAAAGGCAAACACCACAAGCCTGTAATGCTCTCCTCCCACAGCAAAATGGAGGGAATGCTGAGGTCAGGCACATTCGTGATGTTGAATAAAGCCAGAAAAGTCACCATGAGTAAGGGACGCAATCACTGTGCGGATGGACTCCATTCTGAGCTACCGTACCCACAAAAGCAGGTCAGAGCCTTGAGATCCAGATCCAACGCACCATGCCCTCCACCTTTTGACCGTGAACAGGGCTGAAGAAAAAAACGTTCCGACAGGAACCAGGGCTTGTACAGCCCCACGAGGAGAACTGCAAACGGTCCGGTGACAGGCGCCTAATGGGAGAGAAAGAAAACCCTATTTTGGGGAACAAGGCCGTAACACTATCCCGTAACTGGAACAGATCAAGACTACCCTCCCATTCCAGATACGGGTGAGGGCACACCGTCAAGCTGAAGAGGCCTTGTTTGCGGGTCAGAAAAAAACCCGCTCTCGGCTTGCCAGACAAGGTCCATCTGGAACCTCCCGGAGGAGGGTTTGAAAGGTTTCGAACCCCAGAGAGTGGACCGTGAAGAATGAAAGAACTGTGTGCCTCAAAAGGAGGACCATGTCTGCAACGTGGCTCATTTCTGTTTCAGACTGTGGAAGAGATGTGCCTTACCTCATGAGAGGCGCAACAATATCATCCAGGGTTGCCCTGAAGCAACAATGGCCTTATTTTAAAAAAACCCAGTCCGCAGACCAACACTCAGGCCACATATAGGTCTAAGCACCACCGTGGAAACAGAGAGCTCAGTAACCAGGGGAACTGCGGCCAAGAGGCATAGCAGACCAACCGCAGGTCCCTGGATCAGCCAAATCAGCACAGGCAGGGGAATTCAGCTCCAGGAATGTGTACCGGATCTGTAAAACCTGAGATTCCCCTACCGGCATCATGGTTGTGTCATGCCGTTAAGAGACAGGGGAATCCACAACTGGTGGAACAGTCCACTTCTTAAGGAGGGACCCCCCCAAGGAGTACCCCGCCACGAGCCTCTTTGGAGCACAAAGGGGGGCTGTGGACCCTCCCATTCTTCCTGGGCAACTGTTGCCAGATAGGAGGGAGAAGGGAATGCTTTCGCCATGCCAGACTGCCCCATACACCACTTCAGTTGTGGAGGAAACATCCTCACTACATGATCGGTCAGTGAACGTGGTCACCAACTCATAAGGTGGGCCACGACTGTGGCCAGATTGTTCGAGGTGCCCACACAAGGGACGCCACAGACGCCCCCACACAGGGGACACAGGCCGAGGCCCCCCTCCGAGTCAGGCCCCCACGCAGGGGGTGCCTCCGAGGGCCCTCACAGGGGGCACAGGCTGAGGCCCCTCACCGGGGGCATCGGTCACATAGGACACCAATTGAGGGCCTGCATAGGGGCCGCAACAGAGTCCCCTCACAGGGAGCACTGGCTGAGGCCCTGCCCAGGGGACGCCACTAAGGCCCCGCCCAGGGGACACACGCCGAAGCCCCCCAGGGGGTGCCGCCTGAGGTCCCGTACAGGAGAAACTGAGCCGGGCCCCGCATGTGGCACACCCATAGGATCCCCCAGGGGGGTCCTTCTGCCAGAGATGGCCGTGAGGCCTAATGGGCTGAAAGCCGCCTCTAGCAGGTCGCAGCCTAGTTAGTAGGCCGCAAAAGCCGCAGCCTAAATTTTCGGCTGCGAGTTCGTGGCCCGCAGGTGGATCGGACCGCCCGGAGCCGCGAAACGGAGGCATGACGAACAGAAACACGAGGCGACGGCTCCCGTCGCCAGCCCTGGGCCCCCCACCCCATCGGTAGGCCGCAAAGCCGCTGCCTAAATTACTAGAGGGCCGCCACAATTACGGCCTTCTGGTCATCCGCCCCGAAGCCCAACTAAGGCAGCAGATGGGTTATCGGGAAGTGAACCCCGGAGGGACCGACCACCCCAGGGAGTACTTGTACCCCACACCCCTTCCAGGGAAGGAGAGGTGGGGGCCCCCTACTCACCGAGCCAGCGAAAGCTATGCGGGTACGCTCCCAGACAGATCCTCCTAACCACTGAAGTTGGGGGGCTGTCGGCCATGACACTTTTTTAACAGGCTGTCCTCGAAGGCATAGCACACAGAAACGTTTGGGTATGGGAAGGGAGCTCTGAGGCCATTCCCAGTCTCTGTAGACAAATGTATCCAGGTGAGACACATAGGGAAAAACCTTAGCCCCGTGAGGCGGTTTATGCAACCCGAAGGGGGGGGGGGGCAGGGGAACTCCTGCGAGGGTCCCACCGTATCATCCAACTTCAGGGTTTCACACACCACTGATCAGGGTGCTGACTAGTGCCTTCTCGTGCGCAGCAGTGGCCGCCGTAGATTCCTCCTCACTCGCCGTAGAGTCCGGGGGCCTCGCCACCCGACAGCTCAAGGGGAGTTCCCGTCATGGTGGAGCCCCCGTCAGGGTCCGAGTCCTCACCAGAAGAGGGGGGAGGTAGGGGACGCTTTTACGCCCACATGCTGTCTCTACCCGGGAGACAAAGGACTCCAGGACCTCCGACAGAGCATCAATAGGGATCACAGTCCCTGAGGCGCTGGCTGCAACCACAGAGAGGTCTGGTGGGGAAGCACCCGCATTAGCTGCCATCGCGGCTACACCAAAATGGCCGCCGGGCGCCCAAGAGGCCGAACCAGGGGAAAGTGGCCGCCGATCAATCTCCGGCCGCTTAGCAGCACGAGGCAAGGAGGAGGGGGAAAGCCAAGGCCCTGCACACCCCCCTGGGAGCCCCAGGGAAGGGGTGGGGTAAAGCGAAGGAGGGAGGAAGGGGGGGGTTGGGAATACTTACCCATCCAGTCGGATGGAGCGGGTATCCCACCCGAGACAGATCTGCCTCACCCATGAGGCCGGGGGGAGCTGTCGGCCATGGTAACACTGACACGGACTCAAGAGCCTGGACGTTTAACCCACGGGGCCATCCCGTCCGGGGCCTGTCGCGGCTGACCCAGTGCGGAGCTAAGGTCTGCGCGCGCTCGATGGCCGGCTGGGGAGACTACCTGGATCTAAAACCCAGCATGTCACTCAGCACGGCTACTTGATTGCAGTCTTCATCTGTTCGGATGACCTGGATGACAGCCTAAGTAAACCCAGAGGAGGTACCACAGACCCCAACAGGGAGCCAGGTCTACTCCTTGCACTAGGCAGGGGAAAAAAAAAAAAAAAAAAAAAAAAAAAAAAACATGAGCTAGCAGAGCTGGGTGTGTGGTTATCTGCCAGTGGGGACTGCCCCCTGGGGAGGGGCTGTGTCTGTTGCTGTTCGAACTGCCTGTTCTGCCAAGTAAACTCCTGAAGAGGGCAGTATAACCCACTTAGTCCTAAGAGTCACTGTGCCTGTCGACGAACGAAAGAGAAATAGTTTTTATGCGATTTGTCCCCCTGGAAAATTTCCCCAAAAGCGCACCAGTGTGAAAGGGGCCTGATGGGGAAAGATCAGCTGTAAAAAGGCAACAGCCAATACTAGTGCCTAATCGTTTGCCCTTGTCTGCCTTTTTTGGGCACAGCTTCCAGAATTTAGTTCCTCAACAATCAATGTCTATGAATCATAGTAGACACTGGCATAAAATATAGCACCACTAGTAATCTACAGATACACAGCGCTGTCCTTAAATATTTTCTACATATACAACTATATAAAAGCGCAAACATGCAAATAGTCTCCACAGTTTAGGAACCACAGTGCCCCTCCTTTGTGCCCCCCACTCACCGACAGTAGTTGACTCTAAACTTTCAGAGTCACAATGCACTTGTATGGGAATATTCTTGTCTCAGGTTCTGTATTCCTCAATTCTGCTACACACCTGTTTCTACACTGTGGAGACTATTTGTACTTTAAGGACTGCACTAATTTTCACTTGGATTGGACTAAACTGCATAGTTGTACATGTAGAATATATTGAAGGAAGGACAGTGCTATGTATACTATCTGTATATTACTAATTATGGAGTTTGTCCTCAGCAGCCATCCCAAAGGAAAATGTTATATTATTAATCACTTTGGCCCGGGAAGGTTTTACCCCCTTCATGACCAGGCCATTTTTTGCAATACGGCACTGCGTTGCTTTAACTGACAATTGCGCTGTCATGTAACGCTGTACCCAAAATGTCCTTTTTTCCCCACAAATAGAGCATTCTTTTGGTGGGATTTGATCACCTCTGCGGTTTTTATTTTTTGTGTTCTAAACAAAAAAAAGTGACAATTAAAAAAAAAAAAAAAAAAAAATGTTTTACTTTCTGCTATAAAACATATTTCTTCATCAATTTAGGCCAATATGTATTCTGCTACATATTTTTGCTTAAAAAAAAATCCCAATAAGCTTATATTGATTGGTCCCTATGGGATATATTTATTTTTACTAATAATTGCAGCAATCAGTGATTTTTAGAGGGACTGCGACATTGCGATGGACAAAAATTGGACACCTGACATTTTTACACTTTTTTTTGGACACCATTGACATTATTATAGTGATCAGTGCTAAAAATATGCACTGTAACTGTACTAATAACACTGGCAGGGAAGGGGTTAACACCAGGGGAAATCAAAAGGTTAAGTGTGTCCCTAGGGGATGCTTTCTAACTGTTTAGCAGGAACACAAGACCAGTGTTCTCCCGTCAGAACAGCATTCTGCCTCTCTGGGGGGGGAGGGGGGAATGATTGGTGGGTCCCGGTGGATATTGCGTCCGCCACACTCGCTGATTGGCTCCCCCTCTGTCCAGTCAGTGTGCACGCCTCCACTATCTGTTGCACGAAATGCATACAGGTACGCCCTTTCGTGTACTATTGCCACCCTGCTGCAGTATATCTGCGGTAAGCGGTCTTCAACTGGTTAAAAACATTTATGGTATTCACTAGAGTGACCACAGTGTGGGTATGTAAAAATATAGCACTACTGTTGACCAGCATAAAAGACAAAATTGCTGGGTAAGAGGTACTTTCAGAGGCAGGGCACTAAATCGCTACAAAGTGCTGTCTATGCTAGGAAAATGTACGGTATATCTATAAGCAAAGCAAGTGATTGAATACTTGTAGTATTTCAGAGGCCTCAAACAGATTTAATAAAACGGATTGCTGTTGTTGTGCATTGAAGTGAATATCTAAACCTAAATACAGAAAAAAATACTTACCTATAATATAGGTGAGGAAGAGGTTATGAACTTGCTGTCCAATCCAAGCTACAACAGCAAGAGCTGTGATCATAGATATAAAATACTAGAATAAAATACAAAAAAACATTTCTGAGGTCATATGGCCAGTATACCTTTAAAACACACTCATTTACATAGATTAACTGGATAAGTTTAAAAATTAAACTTCAGGAAGATCTATAAAAGACAAGTTAACACCACCACTAACTTTAATATACATGCATTCACTAAAGATTAAAAAAGGTACTTGTGTCCACTAGAAAATAAAAATGTATTCAGACAGACAGAAATAGCACAAGGGAGGGAGTCATTCTTAACATTAGGCTCCTGTAATCACCCGGACAGCAGCATGCTAGCTGGAAGGGGGAGGGGAAGCACTCTAAGCCAATCAAAGCTCTATTGCTTCGCACAGTGACTTCACTATACATGCTTGCAGGAAGAAGTCAGAGATGGAGTTAATCCGTATGCCAATATTCCATGGATTCTCCAATCCCAGCCTGGGGTGCTAAACCCTGGTGAGAAAAGGCTACTTTCTGACAGGCTTCTACACATTGGTTATAAGCCAATGCTTTGCTACTCAAAGTACTTATATACCAAACATTTTTTTTAACCCTTTTGGGTAGAGGATGTTAGAAGAAAAATACCCATAGTGCTGGAAATTCCCCTCTTTGGATGATGTCCCCAGAAAAGGTGTCCCATTGGGCAGTTTTCCCTTACCTCCTGTTCTGATGAGGACTCCAACATTTTGAATTGTCCTCATTTACTTTTTCTGTTACAATGGTCATCAGTACAGATAAAAAGAAATATCACCCCAGCAGGGACACAGGATATATTAAAAACTTGACAGAGGGTCTATCCCTTCCCTACTATCCAAAACTGGGGTAAGAAAAAAAAAAAAAAAAAAACAACACATTTATCAGTTGCCTAGAGATTCACTTTAAAGCTAACCTCTATGTATTGCATTTATTGCATACTTACCTTGGCCCAACTTGGCATACAAGTATGTATTTTATACCTGAAAAGCTACTGGGGAAGCAGACAAATCCCTGTAGTAAATAGACATTACCCCTGAGATAACCACAATCTTCTTGGCCCTGTGTCAAGTGGCTTCTCATGACATCACCGCCCCTCCTCTCCACCTCATCCAATCAGAGAATGGCCAGTATTCATTCCTGAGCCAGTGACCCCCCTGTGGTCAGTGTGCTGAGGGTAAGCACAGGACCTGGAAAATCCTCGCTATCACTGTAGTATTTTGCCATCTAATACAATGATTGTTAGCTTCCCCTGCAGCCCCTCAGGAATGAGATAACTATACTTACATTGATTCAAGCTGGACCAAAGTATGCAATAAACTTCATACCTGGGGAGTTCAGCATTAAGGAATGATTCTAATAAGCATTTTGGAACTCTTTGATGGTGCAAAAATTCTACAATAAGTTATTCGATATTTGTTCTGAGTTTTGGGGGTTTTACAAAAATACTATGACTTACATTAGGCGTAAAATATATCCTTACCATCTTTGGCTTTTCTTCCTTCAAGACGAAAAGACGGCTCCACCAGCCAACAATCCTGCGTCTGGTTTTCACAAGGTTGCTGCAGATCTCATGCAGCCTCTGCTGCTGCTCAGTGGTCCTACAAAATGTCACAATCAAGAAACTGTCAGAATTCCTGAACCTGTAAACAATTTAAACAGAACTATATCCTACAGCAACCTGATAAAACCTAGAAACGTCATGCTTTCCCACTGGATTGTAGACAAAGACTGATCATCCACTTGGTCTTTATTTCTGTCTGTAATTTCAGAATGACTTACAAGCCAAGCTTGTTTTTTTAAGAAGTTCCATTTCTCAACCGCCCATGGAGCTTCTTCATAAATATGAAGACTCCACTAGAGCAGAGATGCCCCAACTTAAAGAGCCCACAGGCCTCATATGTACCCACAAGTTGAGGAGGACCACATTATAAACTACCTCTACTGTACCCCATACAGATAGTACCCAAGGCTCAGGTATGGCCGAGAGAAGCCCATGGCACGCCATTGTGCTCAGCTATCCCGTTTTCCCTGCACTCCCTGTTGTATAGCCCCAACCAGAGCCCTCCCTGGTGCCCGGCTGTCCTGCCTTCATCTGCTCTTCCTCCTATATACACTGTAGTCCACCACAGAGCCTTCAATGGTGCTTGGCTATTCTGTCTTTACCCGCTTGCCCTCCTGTACAGCCCAGCACCCACCCTTGTGCTTGGCTATCCTGTCTTCACCTGGTTTCCCTGCAAGCAGATAAACTAACACTGTCGAGGACAGATGTCCGCCGGCCACTCACACATCTGTCACCACTGTGTGACTTTTATTAACCTGGTTCCAGTTAACCTACTTCCCTTCTGCCTCCAAGCCACTTCTGCAGCACCAGCTCAGAATATGTGACAGAACGCTCTTGATACTGTGGGGTTGATTTACTAAAACTGAAGAGTGCAAAATGTGGTCCAGCTCTGCACAGAAACCAATCAGCTTCCAGTTTTTTTTTTTTTTGTCAAAGCTTAATTAAAACAAGCTGAAATTAGAAGCCGATTGGCCACTATGCAAATCTGTATCAGATGATTTCACACTTTTCAGTTTTAGTAAATCAACCTGTTTTTGCTGGAGGCTCAGGCCTCAGTGGCCACTCGCTGGTAGCCTAAAGATCACTATAAGTTTATAACTCTCCCATGTCATCTGTCTGGCAGCCAGACACTTCAAAGGGCAATGTTTTACAAAGAGAAAGGAACTGCTTCAACAAACTGCAGTGCTTTCTGCAAGAAGCAAAAGAAAATTCCATGGGCCACCAGTTGGACAGTACTGCACAGAGGATCCATAATAAAATATTACTATGCCCTGGCCACTCTAATATATTGTCCAAAAAGGTTTGCATGTCCATAGACTGGTGACAACAGCAGTAATGATTAAACACTGGTTGGCCTACTACAGCTGTGCTGGTGGGTTTGTTGAAGTCTCAGCAGCAAAGACCAGACAGGTGATGACACATGCTCAATCCACCCAAAGAAATTCAGTAAGAGCTCCATGTTAGAGAATGTCTAACAAAATTAGACAATGCTTTTAAACATGAAAATGCATGTGCTCTTAACTACATCAACTGAAACTGAGTTAAATACACCTGAGAAAGATCGTAGTTGTTATATTACTTTTATCAATGCATATTATGATGGCAGAAGAAATACAAACCATGTGTTGGAGCCAAAAATTCTGGGAGCCAATGTGGGGACAAGATAGTCAGCCAGACATAGGCACATAACAAAACACGATACACCAGAAAGAACTGAAGGATCCAGGTAATAGACCATCCTATAAAAAGAAGGATACAACATACAATAAAAAGAAAATCTAAAAAAAAAAAAAAAAAAATGTATTGCAAAGAACATTCACTGAATGGATTAAGGATTTTTTTGAACCAAGGATTTTTAATTTGATTAAAAACAGGTATGGCTTACAAACTACGTATTCTGTGCTCCAAAAGACCAATTGTCTAGATGTTGAAAGTGGGTCACAAACACCAAGCAGACACATCTAAAGTGCCTATTCCCACAACTATTTGCAATTATGAAATGTAAGCAAGTGCAAAATGTCCACCAATTGTCCCCGCTATCCTTCTGCTGATATCCTTATTTTTATTATTACGCAATACAATTATAAATATTTATGTGCATGCATTATTATTTTTATTCCTATAGTCGTCTTCCTATCGCCCCTGTTAACCACCTGTAAAACGTGAACGAATGTAAAGTATTAACGTTTATCAACACCCTTATCCGTGAAATCTACACAGACGAACCACAAACACTGGGTGAAAGTTGTAGATCTGTTAACCAGAAAACCTCGTGTCTTATGCATCAAACATTCGGTATGGACAAAAATTAGTTTAATTTTTAGGAACCAAGTTTTTTTAGGAATTAGGTAAGTCACTTACAAGAAACGTTATGTAAAAAAAAAAAAAAAA
>BLSH010019025.1:865293-876011 GCA_018402905.1 Glandirana rugosa | reverse complement strand
AAGAGCAACAGAAGAAACACCCATCGAGGAGGACAACCATTCTCCATCTCCTCCCAAAAGAAGGTCCAGATCGCTGCTCATGACTTTGCTGGGACAGTCTTTCACTGACACTGAAGGTACAATAGAACCCAAGACCCCCTATGCCAAGGCTGAAGAGGAAATGGAAAAATATTGTAAAGCCCCACCTCTGCCTCTCACCGAGGACCCTTTGAACTGGTGGTGTGAGCATGAGGTCGTATTTCCCCTCCTTTCCCAGCTGTCAAAGCAATACTTGTGTATCCCAGGGACAAGTGTGTCGGCAGAGCATGTTTTCTCCACTGCAGGAGATGTGGTAACTGCAAAAAGAAGCACCCTCAAGCCAGAGCATGTGGATCAACTAGTGTTCTTACAGAAAAATCTACATGTTCCCAAATGCTGAGCAGCACTGCAGTGATCCATATTTTTTTTTTTTTTCCATATTTTTTGGCACTTCCAGGCGACGGTCCAGGGAGGAAGTGCTGTCATGTGATGTCTGGTTGTCCCAATGCCCACTCCATGCAGAGTGCACTAGTGTGCAGCTCTGCATTGCCCGATGCCCCTGCCAGTCTGTCACACCATCCACCCACAGGTCCCACACCAGCGTTGCATATTTTTTTTACAGAGTCTGCGACTGACTGAGATAGTTTGTTCTGGAAGATTGACCATATTCAGTTTCACAAAAAGTGTCTGTCTAGAGATTAATTTAACCCTCCCTCAGCCAAAAACTAAAAGTTTCAGACAACTGATGCCAAACTTCACCCCCTCCCTCCCCCCCATCTTTCGAGGGGGGAGAGATGGAGACTGGAGAGAGAATCTCTCCCTCTCCTTCCCCTCCACCCCCCTCTCCCCTTCATCTCCCTCACCCCCTGTTCCCTTCCCTTCCATCCCTTTCTCCCCCTCCTTCTCCCCATTGAATCCCCCCTCATCCCGGCTCCTTCCCTATTTTTTTTCCCTCTACATCCTCGACAAGAGTTTATATAAACGCCACTCTAGTGTTAACTAAACAGTCAACACAACACACAGTCACGCTATGTTAGTGTGTTGTTGACTGTCTGGCACTGACAGTGACACTGGCAACTGGCAGGTGGCATGGCAGACTGGCAGTGGTACTGGCAAACAATCATCATGTGAACCTGGAACATATTATATTTGTTTGTTATAGCTTGCCTTTTCTAGCACTGTGGAGTGGACTCTGTGGAGGTGGTGGAGGAGATGGAGAATGTTTTTTTTTTTCCCGAAGGTTGTGCAATGTGCCCCCAGTTTGAATTTTCTGACTGCCTGTGTCTGTCCATTCCAATGTCTACTGGGGTTTAAGCCTAAACCAAATATACTAAATGTTTTTTTCAGACAACTGATGCCTGCCAAGCCACCAGAGGAAGGAAAATCCTTGAAAGAATAAATTGAAAATTAAAACCTTTAGTAAATCTTGATTGAATCACACAAATACATTCAGAAGGGAAAAAATATATATATATAATAACACTGTCAACGACCTGACCTCATTGTCTGTGCCATTGCCTGCCTGGCCCAGTGGCCCAGGCCCACTGGCTTGCCCTTTCTCGTGATTTTCTGAGTCAGTGACGTGTGTTTTTTTTTTTGGTATCAAGAGATGTATATAGAAGCCCGCGCCCACCAAGTCTTAAAAAGAACAAAAACTCAAAAACTCAATTATGACCCTAGGCTGCTCGTAAAACAACTGATCCAATTGTCAATAAAGTATCTCAAAACAATCACAGTGCCTAAGATTAGGAAAAAGGTAAATAAATAAAAGCCTGAAAAAAAGTTGTAATATGGGACACATAGGTGATTAATGTGTCAAGGCTCATGTGTGGAGCCAGTAAGAGGCAAGTGCCTGTCCACTTAGTTCATTGTTTCAATTATAACATATGTTCCTAAAGAGAATCCAGATCTTCAATCGGTGAAACAGTTAACAGACTGACAGAACTTCCTGAGCTCATCTTGACCTTGCTTGACTTTGCTTGCTGGACCTCTGACCAAGTGGAACCATCTTGGAAACGTCGGTTTGAGAGATTTGGAGTCACCCAATCGGATCTGGAACCTCTCTCCAACCTTCTTCCCCTCCATACCCCGGCCTTCACCGGTAGAGGACATCAGACCGTGGATGCCTGAGTTGGATTTGTGATATCTGCGCATGTTCTAAAAGAATCTGGTAAGCTCACAACTATTACACCTTTTACTCGTCCAGTTGACTACATCAGGAAGTTCTGTCAGTCTGTTAACTGTTTCACCGATTGAAGATCTGGATTCTCTTTAGGAACATATGTTATTATTGAAACAATGAACTAAGTGGACAGGCACTTGCCTCTTACTGGCTCCACACATGAGCCTTGACACATTAATCTCCTATGTGTCCCATATTACAACTTTTTTCAGGCTTTTATTTATTTACCTTTTTCCTAATCTTAGGCGCTGTGATTGTTTTGAGATTTTTGGTATTGTGTGTAGTGTATATTTGTGATCCCATGAGGATTTACTCAAGGAAAGTTTTAAGCCTCAATTGACGATTTATTCTGTCAAGGATTTTTTTTACTACCTCTAATGGTGGCTTGGCTTGGACTCAGTTACAGCCTGTAATAGGTGTATTACAGGTGTAATAATCGTGGTAGAGTGCAGGACTGCAGGTAACATTTTCTGTAAAGTGACAAGATCTTATAACGCCGATCTGGCTGTCTGGCATCAACAGTGCAGCACACCTGTGTTCTGTTGAGTCTGTTTGATTGGCAGTGGTACTGGCAGAGTGGCAGTGACAACAAACAACCATCACTGAACCTTGAACATTTTATATTTGTTATAGCTTTTCTAGCAATGAAAATGGAGAATGGTTTCTTTTGGAAGATTGCTCCCATTTTGAACTTTCACACTGACTGACTGTCTTCTGGCTAGGGGTAAGTAACCCTCAACCATGAACCAAATAAATATACTAAAAGTTTTTTTCAGACAACTGACGCCCGCCAAGCCACCAGAGGAAGGAACATCATTGAAAGAATAAATTGAAACTTAAAACCTTCATAAAATCTTGATTGGATCGCACAAAAAAAAAAAAAAAAAGGTACAGGTTCACTGTAATTTTTGCCAGTCAAGAAGTGCTGTGTTTTCGTGTAGAGGTGGTGGTACGACTACCTGTGTATGTGTTAACTCTAAATTTTACAGGTTATAGTTTACATTTTAATATTTTCTTTTATGAAGAAGTAAACTGCATAGCTACTAGCTAGCGCTATACAACAGTAATGTCATAGTATTTTTTACTGTTCTAAATAAATACTGTTGCAATGTCTGGATGTCTGCTGTGGTCACTGTTTCTTTAGACTTTGCTATATGCACGCAGGGAACTGAGGTTAGTGTATTTTTTTAAAAATAGCAGAGGAAAAGAAATATAGTTCTACAATTTCAGACTGCTTGTTGAATTTTTGGATGAAAAGTTGAAAACCATGGGCACTTGGGTAGTAATCGTGATGCATTGCAGAATCGAATCAAATCATTGACCTAATAATCGTAATCAAATCGTGAGACCAGTGAAGATGCGCACCCCTAATCCGTAGTACGTCTGTGTACCAAGGACGCCTTGGCCAATCTGGAGCTACCAGAATGGTCGGTATACCCTCCGCTTCTATTCTGCGCAGAAGGAGTGGAAGCAGTTTGAGAGGAGGGAAGGCATAGATGAGTCGATACCGATCCCACGGAGCTACAAGAGCATCTGCCGCATTCGCTAAGTGGTCCCTTGTCCTGCTCACGAAGGTCTGCACCTTCCGATTGAGGCGGGACGCTAGCAAGTTCACGTCTGGGACACCCAATCTCAGGCAAATCTGATGAAAAAAAAATCTGGGTGCAGGGACCACTCTGTTCCAGGCCCTGACGACAGAGATTGTCCGCCTGCCAATTTTTTACGCCCGGTATGTGGGACGGCAGAAATTGCTGGAACGTGGCTTTCTGCCCACCGCACCGCAGCCGAGCTTCTCGTCCCACCTTGGTGGTTCACGTATGCCACGGCTGTGGCATTGTCCGACTGAACCCGGACAGGGCACCCATGTAGTCTTGACGTCCAATGGGAGAGGCAGCACTAAATCGCCCGCAATTCCAGGACATTGATCGGGAGGCAAGACTCTTATTTGGACAGATTTAAGTGAGTTTTCCTAAGAATTACAGGCCTACAATATAAAATGCCAAATTCCCATGCAAAATAATGGTACCGCTTTCAGCACCAAAAATCAGAAATAATCATACCACCAGGGAGGTTAAGGCTCCATGCACACTGGACGCTCTCTGGGTGCCAGATATAGTGGCAGGAGACGTTGCTTAGAAAATGTGCTTTTATCAGCGTTTTGTAAGCAGCATTTATCAGCTTTTTTTTTTTTTTTACTTCATTAGCTTCCATTGACTACAAAAAGGACGTTTAGCGGCGCCCAGCGTTTTTTGTGGTCAGAAGAATGACTCCTGCCAATTCAGGGCGTTCAGATAACAGCCCATAAACTTCACTGCTGTTAAACAATAAATGTCCATGTGTAAATGGACACATAGGACAACATAAAAGAAGCGTTTATGGGCTGTTAAAAAAAAAAAAAAAAAAAAAACCCCATAAACGGTCGTTTATCAGCTTTAGTGTGCATGGAGCCTAAAGGAATGCCCATATGTTCCTCATGCAGGATAGCTTCAGGGACTCCACAGGTGTGCTGGAGTCACATTGTAAGTGGTGATGCTTGCTATCAAATTTTACATTGCAACACAAGTTCACAACTTGCAGAAATTTAGTAGGAATTTTAAATAAATAATTACCATCCTTGGATTTAACCACTTCAGCCCCGGAAGGATTTCCAGCTTTAGGACCGGAGCCCATTTTGCGATTCGGCGCTGCGTCACTTTAACTGACAATTGCGCGGTCGTGCGATGTTGTACCCAAATGAAATTTGCGTCCTTTTTTTCCCACAAATAGAGCTTTCTTTTGGTGGTATTTGATCACCGCTGCGTCATTTCTGATCGCCGCTATGAACAAAAGAGCAACAATTTTGCAAAAAAAACCCAAATTTCTTACTTTTTCCTAAAATACAAATCCAAAAAAAAAAAAAATATAAAAAAACATTTTTTTTCACCGTTTTTGGCCGATTTATATTCTTCCTCATATTTGCGATATTTAAAAAAAAAAAAAAAAAAAAAAAAAAAAAAAAAAAAAAAAAAAAAAAAAAAAAAAAAAAAAAAATCGCAATTGCGTCTATTGATTGGTTTGCGCAAAAGTGGCCGCGTTTACGGATGATGAGAATTCATTTTTGGGGGTTTTATTTTTTTTTTATTAGTAATGGCGGCGATCTGCGATTTTTAGCGGTACTGCGATATTTCAGCGGACATGTCGGAGCATTTTGACACTTTTTTGGGACCATTGGCATTTTGGGGGTTTTTACTTAAGAGTAGTAGGCATTTGCGCCGGTGAAAACGCGTTTGGTTAGTTATCTGCGTTAACGCTAAAAAAAAAAAAAAAAAAAAAAAAAAAAAAAAAAAAAAAAAAAAAAAAAAAAAAAAAAAAATCGCAATTGCGTCTATTGATTGGTTTGCGCAAAAGTGGCCGCGTTTACGGATGATGAGAATTCATTTTTGGGGGTTTTATTTTTTTTTTATTAGTAATGGCGGCGATCTGCGATTTTTAGCGGTACTGCGATATTTCAGCGGACATGTCGGAGCATTTTGACACTTTTTTGGGACCATTGGCATTTATACAGCGATCAGTGCTATAAAAATGCACTGATTACTGTGTAAATGCCATTGGCAGTGAAGGGGTTAACCTACAGGGGGCGCTCTAAGGGTTAACTATGTTCCCTGGGCGTGTTCTAACTGTATGGGGGCTTGCCTATCTGGGGAAGGGAAGTGGTCACAGCCTTCACGTACAGGAAGGCTGTGATCACAGCCCTTCCCCCTCACACAGAGCGGAGGTCCATGTTTACATACACGGACCTCCGCTCCTTCGCTCCGGGGGGGCCATCGCGGGTAGCCGGCGGCAATGGAAGCCGCCGCACCCGCTCCCTGGCCCTCCCCGAACACAGCTCACTAAACTCGTTCCCGCAGCCGCCGTCGTATGACGGCGTTTTGCGGGAACGGGCCACTTTGCCGCCGGCGGTCGGCAAGTGGTTAATCACAATGCTTGAATTACACAGCTTTGTTAAAAATAACTAAACTGTGAAAGCTGGAGCAAAGGGAGATGGTGCAGCGTGGCAACATGTAAGGTGTGAATGTGTTACTTGCTCTGTGACAGAGGTACAGTTTGTGTTCTGTAGAAGGGTCAGTGTGGCTTTTCCTCATTTGCAGCAAAATTAACAATTTATAGGCAAAAGTATAATACAACAATCACTGGCACTCCATTAACACATTCATTTATACAGGTCAGTACTGTAGAATACCACACCCGTGTCATGTACTAGCAAGTACTCTACATCCTGTATCCTTGTCCATGGACTTGTCAAGAACTTTATTAATCATGTGCGGTATAAGAAAAAAAAAAAATAAAAATACTTATTTTTCTTTCTATCAGGTGTGTTAAATATTTCTCTTTCTTAGGAATTGTTTACACTTGAGGTTGGGGTGGGGGCAATAAAAACAAGCAGTTGAGCAGCAGTTTTACTGCTCCCCAGTGACTCCCAATTAAAGGGGTTGTAAACCCTCAGGGTTTTTCACCTTAATGCAGTCTATGCATGAAGGTGAAAAACCTCCTTTAGTGCAGCAGCCCCCCAGAGCCCCCATTTTACTTACCTGAACCCAGTCTTTCCCGCGCCGAGGAAAGCACACCCGCTCCAGCTGGTGTCTCGGGTCCTGACTGGATAGATTGATAGCAGCGCAGCAATTGGCTCCTGCTGCTCTCAGTCAAATCCAATGACACGGGAGCTAGGGGGCGGGTCCAAGCCCTGCTGTCTGTGTCAATGGAAGCAGCAGCAGCACTCGGGAGCCCGCCCGCACGAGCGTCCCCAGGAAAGCGCTTCCCCGTAGGGGCAATCGATGCGCGGAGGAGCCAGGAGCGTCGCGGAGGGACAGAGGAGGCAAGTATGACAGGTTATTTTACCTCTTGCTTACTGGGCACTTAAACCCCCCTCCTGCCCAGACCAATTTTCGGCTTTTAGCGCCGTCGCATTTTGAATGACAATTGCGCGGTCATGTGACCTTGCACCCAAACAAAATTTTTTTATAATTTTTTTTTTTCCCCACAAATAGAGCTCTCTTGTTAGTATTTGATCACCTCTGTGGTTTTTATTTTTTGTGCTATAAACAAAACAGAGCGACAATTTTTAAAAAAAAAAAAAAAAAAAAAAAACAACATTTACCTTTTGCTATAATACAAATCCAAAAAAAAAAAATAAAATAAAAATATAAATATATATATTCATTCATCAGGTTTGGCCAATATATATTCTTCTACATATTTTTGGTAAAATCGCAATCGGTGATTGGTTTGCGCAAAAGATATCGCGTCTACAAACTATGGGAATTGATTTATGGCATTTTTATTATTATTATTTGTTTTTAGTAATGGCGGCAATCTTTATCGGGACTTTGATATTGCGGCGGACAAGTCGGGCATTTTTGATGCTTTTTTGGGACCAATGACATTTATACAGCGATTTAAATATCCACTGATTACTGTATAAATGTGATTGGCAGTGAAGGTGTTAACATTAAGGGGGCAGTGAAGGGGTTAACTGTATTCCCTCATTGTGTTCTAACTGTATGGGGGTTGGGCTGGCCGGGACATAACAGATCTCACTGATCCCAATCACAGGGATCAGTAGATCTGTTATGTCCCCCTTCACAGAATGGAGAACCACCGTGTTTACATCAGCGGTTCCCCGTTCTGTAGCTCTGACAGGTGATTGCGGGTCACGAGCGGACATTGAGCTTGCCCAACCCGCAGGCATGCCCACACAGTGTGCGGTGGGCGCGCGCCACGAGTGAGTGCGCGCCGGGGGGTGCAAGGGGGCGGACGTTGTCCCGGAAATTCAGATCCGTGCTGGAGCCGTACTTTGGCAATATCGCGGATCTGGAGAGGTTAAAAAAAAAAAACAAAAAAAAACCACCACAAAGCGTTACAATCACTTGAAGCTGCAGCGGGAGCGAATAGGGGGTGTACATACAAATGCATGGCAAAAATTATCCCCCCTGTACTTCCCAACTAATGTGGTCTGTTTAACTTAATAGGACTGTGCTGTAATACAGGGGGTTGCTGCACCATGGTGTGATTTTTAGGGGGATGAGGTCACATCTCCTTAATGCCTGTAGAGCTACATCCGTGTAAACAAGTCCTCTAAATGCAGAAGGTATTTTACTAGAGCTGCACGATTCTGGCCAAAATGAGAATCACAATTTTTTTGCTTAGAATAAAGATCACGATTCTCGTGGCGTAATATATTAAATATACAAAAAAATTGGGCTAACAGCACTGTTTCGTTTTTTGAAAGGGTCATTTTTCCAAAAACCTCCAACCCTACCTTGCCACAAGACGAACATACCATTGGTATAAAAACAAACAGAGCAGAAAGCTGTGAGAACCAAGCGATCGGCTGTGTTTGATCGCTCAGTTCTCAGTGTTAGAGTCAGTGGGGACAGATGCTGCATCCACCCAAGTATGAATCTGAAAAAAGTCCATGCATCTTAGAATACAGATGAAGCCTCCATCAATTATGATGTAATATCCCACCCCCATTGTGTTTAGCCGATTGGTAGGCATGGAGAAGGGGGCATTGGGCTGTCATTTAACACAATGTATACGCCCACATGTGACTCTATTGTCACATGAGCTGCTCAGATGTGATAGGGAGGAAATGCTCTGGGTAGAAAATACACTGAAAACTGAGCATGTGCACTACCTGCCAACACTGCTCTATAAAATCCTCAACTGCAGTGGGGACATGGACATGACGGGGAGATAGAGCAAGATCAACTAGGTACTATACAGAAAACAAATCTCAGTGACAAGTATGAACAGCATGTAATACAACATCTATTGATAGTTTTTAATTATGATATAATGACACTTTAAGTGCACAGACTCCCACTGACTGTTTGTATCAGGAGACTTGGGGAGTCTAAAAAAAGCTTTGCCTTTACCAAGGGGTAACATGCCTGCCAGGAAAAAATGCACAAATGTAATGGATTAACTTTATATCAGTTTGGCCCCTTTCATACGGGCTAGTCCATTTGCAGACTCCGCTCTGTTCAGCAGGGATCGATCCGCTGATCCCCGCTGAGCAGGCGGATGACAGATCAGTCTCCACTCACTGTGCAGAGACAGATCTGTCAGAGCCCTGGCTCTGCTCTATGGAGATCAGATGAAAACAGATCCATCTGTCCGTTTTCATCCGATCCTACAGACGGATGGAAAATAGAGTTTCCATCCGTCCATTTCACAGACCGGATCGGAGAGCGGCAGGTGTAAGTGGACAGGTCACCGCTGACATCCGCCACTCCATAGGGCTGCATGGAGCGTCCGTTCAGGACCGCCTTAAAAACGGACAGGCGGAGCTGAACGGAATGCCCGTGTGAAAGCAGCCCAAGTACATTCCGCTTCAGTTCCTTTCCTTTTTTATTATTATTATTATTATTATTATTATTAGTTATTGCAAAAGTATTTAAAAAAAAAAAAAAAAAAAAAAAAAAAAAAAAAAAAAAAAAAAAAAAGGGGAGGAGAGAGAAGAGAAGGTTTCCTTAAGGCCGAACTAAACCCTCCTATACTTTTCAGCCAAGGAAGCTGCCATCTTAGCCTCTGTTTGATCTACAGTTGCCACGGTGCTGCAACTGATCAATTATGACACCAGCTGTTTGACAGTTTGGTTGAGAGCACAAGTAAATGTGACAGTTAGTATTCCCAGCATGCCAAGAATGTAACTGTTTTTTGCAACTATTAAATTGATGAGTTCAGTTCCACTTTAATAACAGAAATAAACAGAACGGATGTGAACAGATGGCATCCATCTAAATGGAAGAGGATCCAGCCTTGTTCCACTGAAGAAAAAACGGAGACGAATGTAAGTGACTGATAAACTATTTACAGTCTGGAGCGGTCTGAAAAACGGATATATGGATCCTGTCTGTGTGAAAGGACCCTTACCTGCCCCATGGTCTGTGCCACCATTGCCATCTTCTAGAGCTTAACCTGATGAAGAATTGTTTCTGGTCCCACTTTGGTTTCATTTTCTGGCACCTGATCATCACTGGAGACAGTGCAGAAGGAACCAGAGTGGACATAAGACACACCTGAAGTGAGTTTACCTCTTCATCAGATGGGAGATGGTTGACAAAGAAGCAGGATGGGGACATAGTCATGCTCTATTTCTGTCAGTTCAAAACCATGACAGGGCTGCTTTAAGTTATATAATGTGTGTGCCTGGAATTCTCTGCTTAGTCACAGACCAATTGTTCTAGGAGCTGGCAGGATGTACAGACCTGGCTTTGATGTGTAGAGCCCTGTGTATAATGTGCAGAGCGCGGTGTATAATGTGCAGCCCGGTGTATAATGTACAGAGCGCGGTGTATAATGTGCAGCCCGGTGTATAATGTACAGAGCGCGGTGTATAATGTGCAGCCCGGTGTATAATGTGCAGCCCGGTGTATAATGTGCAGCCCGGTGTATAATGTGCAGCCCGGTGTATAATGTGCAGCCCGGTGTATAATGTGCAGCCCGGTGTATAATGTGCACGACGTGTAATATGTGG
>BLSH010019025.1:844815-856289 GCA_018402905.1 Glandirana rugosa | reverse complement strand
GATCCATGCTAGTCGTGTGAAAAGGGTGAGCCAAGCACCCAAGAAGCAAGATAAAGACAAGAGAGGTGAAACAGGTGGTATAAGTCCTTGAACTGAGAGTGAAACAGGTGGAAAAGTCTCTGAAAAAGATGACCTTGCTTATCTCACCACAGACTTTTGGGAAGGCCTTGTGCCTTCTAATGGCGCTCCTCCTCTTGATCTTCCTTCCAGTTTGTATAGTAACTAACTGTATATATCACCCTGAGGACTTAGGCCTCATAAGGCCAATATGTGGAGAAAGCCCTAAGACTGTCGCTGTAATGAAAAATGCTACAATTAAGAGAGACAAACGAGAGATAGAAAGCAATAAAACTGTTGGTGACTCCTTTTCAGGGAAAATGCTTTTGCTAAAATTGAAATATGCATATGCTCAGAAGTCAGGTTTCAAGGAATGTTTGGATTTGTTGTAAGCTACACCCTAGTACCGTGAGAACTCCCCTGATAGCACTACCATTAAACATCACACCCATGCTAAATGGCACCCCTCTTATAGTACTGACAAATGTCACTGCAGGACAGGCAAATATATCAATACCCTTTCCCGTGGTGAGTACAGCTTGTAGACCAAATTGGTGCTTTAAATGAAGAGGTTCAGATAAAAGCCAACACATGTGTAGCAATTCGGAATTTAATATCACTAAGCCGACCAATAAGGGTTCAATGACAGACGATACCTTTCACACATCAGCTTCTGGGTTAAAGAATAGTCTTACTAGTCTATTATTGTAACATTGGCCCTTGTTATCCTTTTGCTTTATTTAGGGTTCAAGTTACTTATGTGTATTGCCAAATGTACTGCCCCAACCCAACACCCCTCTCATGCATACACCAAATATCTTCAGCTTTATATGGGTCAGTGTAAACACAAGGATCAGACTAAAGTGCCCCAAGAAATCTCAAAGCTATAGAAGTCATATGCATGACTTAAGAGGGGATTTGAAAGGATTTGACGGTATCCATTTTGTATGTTAGGGTTCCACATTAAATATCTGTTAGTCTGGTTTGTTTCTGGCCTTATCTTGAGAGAATGTCTTATGCTTGGTTCTCATAAAATAGCTATACACAAATGTAATTTTGTATCAATATTCTGCAGTTAATGTACCCTTTGTATCTTGTAACAATGGACACCTGTTTTTACCAGTTTCTACTACTTGATGATGTACGCATGTGCCATTTCTCGAATGATCTGTGACGTGTACTACCTTATAGAGGGGCGCCTCCCATGCGTCACAATACACACAATTCCCTGCTTAACTATCGTTCTGTGTGTGTCTTTCTTATCTATGCATATTATCTACAGACATGTCTGATAATCATAAAGGTGCCTGTCGGAGGTTCAGGAGCTAGCCGAGGATACAGTAACCCCTTCCTTTCAGTGACCCCCCACACTTATTTTTGCTGCATGAGAAGTCTGCTGCTCAACTGCTGGGCTGGGTGACAGGCTGGATAATATAGATCCTGGTAGTCTCCCCAGCCCGGCCATTGAGCGCGCGCAGACCTTAGCTCCACGCGGGGCCGGCCGCGACGTGCCCCATCCTGGAAGGGGCGGCCGGCGGGTTGAATGTCCCACAGGTACACATATGAACAGGCACCAGCAGTCTGTCTCACAGTGTTACCGTGGCCGACAGCCCCCCCGTCTAGGCAGGTGGCTGTTCTGTCTTGGGTGGGCTACCCGCAACCCCGGCTGGATTGGGTAAGTAACGCTCCCGTCCCTGCATTGACGCAGGCGGAGCAGTCGGGTGCCCCCTGGTGCGGTCGGTCGAGTGGGACTCCCCTTCCCCTCCCCTCCCTCCGTGGGACTTGCCTGCAGCCACCACTCCTGCTGTGCTACCACCGCGGTGGTCCCTGTCCGCTGCCCTTTCCATCTGTGAGTTCCCTCAGCTCCCCTCGGCCTCCGGCATGGGTGAGTGACCGGTGCTTTCCCCCTCCACGTGCTTGCAGTCATCGCCATTACTGTGTGGCCGAGTCCGCGGCCATTTTATCATAGCCGCGGCCACCATTTTGCTGTGGTCCAGGCCGTTTTTCCTGGACAGCTTGGTGCGGCGTGGACGGCGGCCATTTCTCTTTCGTTCATTAACGGACACAGCAGCTCATCTTGACTCTTGGGTTATACTGTCACCTTCAGGAGTGGACTAGGCAGAACAGCAGTTTATCAAACAGCAGACACAGGCCCTCCTCAGGGTTAACCCTCCACCCTGCAACAGCCAGATAATTTTTTTTCTGCCTAGTGCAAGGAGTAAGGACCTGGCTCCCTGCTGGGACCTGTGGTGCCTCTGCTTTCAGTTCCACTTCTGCTGTGTTTTTGCGATGAAGACTGCAATCAATTGCTGGGTTGGGCGACAGGCTGGATAATATAGATCCTGGTAGACTCCCCAGCACCGGCCACCGAGTCACAGTGCTACCATGGCCGACAGCCCCCCCGGAATGGACGGGGAGGCGGATCTGTCTCGGGTGGGATACCCGCTACCTCCCAACTGGACGGGTAAGTACACCCCCCACTCCTGCTGGGGTATGGGGGGAGCAGGCGGGTACCCTCCTGGGGTGTTAGGCTGATGGGCTGGTTCCCCCCCTCCTTCTCTTCACCCCCACCCTCTTCTGCTTTTGCTGTGCTGCCGTTAGGTCCCCCCTGGGGTTCCCGGGGTTTTAGCTGAACCCTCTCACCCTCCTGCCTTGTGCTGCATTGCCGCCATGTGGAGGTAGCCGCGATCGGCGGCCATTTTGGCATAGTCGCATCCGCCATTTTATTGTGGTCGGCTGCATGTCATACTGTCTAATGTGTCCGGTGGCCATTTTCTCATAGCCTGTGCATACGAGCTAGCTCCTGTGGATGGGAGGGGCTGTTCCTGAGCTGATTTTGGCGCCAATCTCCCCTCAGGAAGTTCCTGGAGGCACAGTGACAGAGCAACATGGGCAAGCAGGCAAGGCAGCAGCAGGCACAACCTCCTCTCTTTAAGGTTAGTGGGGCCGGCAGGTGGTGAGTCCTCCTGGGGTTACCCTCCTGACCTGTGCAACGCTTGGGGTGGGGGGTGCCTGGTCTGCCTGGTACCTAGGCCTCTGTATAGGTGGTGTGCTACCAGGGTGGGCGACGCAATGGCATCTGATGCGGGTGCTTCCCCACCAGACCTCTCCGTGGTTGCGGCCAGCACCCCAGGGTCTGCAATCCCCCTTGGCGCTCTGTCGGCGGTCCTGGAGTCCTTTGTCTCCCGGGTAGAAGTAGCATGTGGGCATAAGGCGGTGAAAAAGCATCCCTTACCCCCCCTCCTCCAGAGAGGACCCTGACCCTGAAGGGGGCTCCACCATGATGGGGACCCCCCTTGAGCTGTCGGATGGCGAGGCTCCGGGTTCCTCTGATAGTGAGGAGGAATCTTCGGCGGCCACTGCTGCACACGAGAAGGCACTAGTAGGCGCCCTGTTTACAGCAGTGCGTGATACTCTGAAGCTGGAAGAGGCAGCTGGAGCATCGCAGGAGGTGATCGTTCCCTTTGGGTCACATAAACCGGTCCGTGTGGCTAAGGTTTTCCCTTATTTACCTTACTTTGATAAGTTTGTCTACAGAGAATGGGAACGGCCTCAAAGTTCCTTCCCCCATACCAAGACGGTTCTCGTTGCGCTATCCTTTTGAGGACAGCCTGGTAAAAAAGTCACCTCCAGTGGTTGATCCCCCAGTATCTCGCTTAAATAAGGTGGAAGGCACACCGTCTTTCAAGGACCTGGCTGATAGGAAAGCCGAGGCTATCGCCAGATCCATGTTTGTTCTGGCAGGGTCAGCTATGCTGCCTGTGTTGGCCTCTGCTCTGGTGTCGCAAACACTCACGGAATGGGCAAAGCTATTGCACCACGAATTGAGCAATGCAAAGGTTCCTTCAGCCTGTGTGGAGCTCGCTGACCAGCTCGTCCAAGGGCTTAAATATCTGTGCGATACGGCCCCCCTGTTATCCAAAATGTCCACGTCCTCTGTGGTTGTCATACGGCTGCTCTGGCTGATATGTTTGTCGGCGGACAAAACATCTAAGAAGGCCCTGGCGGACTTGCTGTTTCAGGGTGGGCGGCTCTTTCGAGACACTTTGGATGAGATTATAAAGGATCTCACTGGTGGGAAGAGCACTTTCCTTACGGAGACTAAAAGGAGTAAGGAGTCCCATCGTAGGCCGGGCCCCTCCTCTGCCCAGAAGAGGCTTTTTCGTACTTTTCGTACATCCCACTCGTCGAGCAAGGGCTCCCAGATTGCTAAGGCTCCCGCGGGTGGACAAAAGCGTCCCTGGCAGCGCAAGTGTGACAAGCCAGAGGACAAGTCCTCCTCAGCATGAAGAGTTGGCCCCTTCGGGTGAGGGGACGTCTCCGTGGGTTGGCAGACGGATGGACTCCCCACATTTCAGACTGCTGGGCGCATGAGTTGATTTTGTCAGGGTACAAAATAGAGTTTCATTCCCGCCCTCCGGACAGGTTCTTTGCCTCAAATATGCAGCTCCCCCCGGGCCAGCTGCAGGCCTTGCTGGGGGCGGTGCAGGACCTACTTCGTCAGGGGGTCGCGGTTCCTGCCCCGGCCTCGGAACGATTTCAGGGGTTTTATTCCAACCTATTTGTGGTTCCGAAAAAGGATGGGGTCTGGCCGATACTAGATCTCAAAGCCCTCAACTGTTTTGTACCTGTACAAAAGTTCAGGATGGAGTCCGTCCGCTGTGTGGTGGCGGCACCGGGGTGACTTCCTGGCCTCCCTCAACATCAAGGACACGTACCTGCATATTTCCATATGCGCTCATTACCAGCGCTTTCTGCGCTTTGCGGTCGGGGAACATTACTACCAGTTTGTGGCCCTCCCGTTCGGCCTGGCTTCTGCGGCTCTGGTCTTCACCAAGCTGCTGGCCCCGGTTCTGGCCCTGTTGAGACAGAGGGGCATAGTGGTGGTGGCTTATCTGGACGATCTCCTCTTGAGAGCAGAGTCGGCTCCAGCCCTGAAGGACAATGTGGAGATCACCATGCGCACTCTGCAGGAGTTCGGCTGGGTGATAAATCTCCCAAAATCAGTGCTGACTCTGTCTCACCGATTGGAATATCTGGGTCTGATCCTGGATTCAGCCCAGACAAAGGTCTTCCTTCCACCGACCATGTTGCAGACGCTTCAGTCGGCGGTTTGTTCCCTGCTGTCCCAGAAATGGTCTTCCCTACGCTTTTACATACGGGTCCTGGGTCTCATGGTATCCACCTTGGAGGCGGTTCCATACGCCCAGTATCATACCCCTGCTCTGCAGCAAGACATTCTCTCGAAGTGGGACAAGTCCCCGTTGTCCTTGGATCGGGTGATCAGGTTGGACCGCCAGACAAGGTCCTCACTGCTCTGATGGTTATGGGACCCGGCTCTTTGGCTGGGGAAGTCGTTCCTTACCCTTCATTGGACGGTGGTTATGACAGATGCCAGCCTGACTGGCTGGAGTGGGGGAATACTGGGGTTGTTGTCGGCCCAGGGCCGCTAGTCCCCGGTGGAGTCCCGTCTCCCGATCAATGTCCTGGAACTTTGTGCCATCAGGTGCTGCCTCTCCCAGTGGACGAGGAGGCTGCACAGATGCCCTGTGAACGGCAGTGGCATATGTGAATCACCAGGGCAGAACAAGAAGCTCGGCTGCGGCCATGGAAGTGGCTCACATTCTGAGGTGGGCCGAACTCCATGTGCCGGCGATCTCCGCCGTTCACATTCCGTGCGTAGAAAACCGACAAGCGGACTACCTCAGTCACCAGGTGCTGGATCAAGGAGAGTGGTCCTTGCACTCGGACGTGTTCCATCAGATTTGTCTGCGGTGGGGCATGCCAAATGTGGATCTGCTAACATCTTGTCTCAATCAGAAGGTGCAGACCTTCGCGAGCAGGACAAGGGATCCCTTGGCGGACGCAGCAGATGCTCTGGTGGCACCATGGGCTTGGTGTCGGCTCATCTATGCCTTTCCCCCCCTCAAGTTGCTTCCGTGTCTGTTGTGCAGAATAGAGGCAGTAGCTCCAGATTGGCCACGGCGCCCTTGGTACACCGACGTGGTATGGATGGTGGTGGATGTCCCCTGGCGACTCCCGCTTCACGAGGATCTACTGTCCCAGGGGCCCATCTTGCATCCTGCTTTACCCTCTCTGGCTTTAACGGCCTGGCTATTGAATGCCAGATGTTGAAGGAGCGGGGTATATCGGACTCGGTGATCCCCACCATGCTCAAAGCATGTAAGGCCACTTCCCGGAAGATGTACCACTGCATCTGGAAGGTGCACATCTCCTGGTGCGAGAATGGGGGGTGGAATCCCTGCTCCTTTTCGGTATCAAGGGTTCTGGTTTTTGGCAGAGGGGTCTCGACCAGAAGCTGGCATTGAGTACAATCAAGGGTCAGATTTCTTTCAGTGCCCATTGGCAACACATTCTTTGATCCGTACCTTTGTGCAGGGAGCTCAACATATCGCCCCCCAAGTACGGTCACCCCTGGCGCCATGGGACCTTAATCTGGTCCTCTCGGTGCTTTAGAAGCCGCCGTTTGAGAATATCAGGGAGATCTCACTGCAGTTGCAATTGGCGGCTCTGTCCTGTAGGTCTCCATATTTGGTCCTACACAAGGATAAGGCAGTTTTTTGCCCATCACCTTCCTTCCTTCCTTTCCGAAGGTGGTGTCTTTTCACATCAATGAAGACATTGTCCTTCCTTCTTTATGCCCGTGCCCATCTCACCCTAGGGAGATTGCTCTGCACTCGCTGGATGTCATTCGGGCTCTGAGGGTGTACCTGGTGAACACAACCTCTTTTCGGAGGTCGGCTGCGCTATTGTGGTAGTGGATGGTCCACGCAAAGGCCTGGCAGCCTCATCGGCCACTATTTCACGTTGGATTTGACAAACTGTGAGACGAGCTATGCTGTTAGGGTTCTAGAACCTCCTTTCCCAGTCACGGCTCACTCTACCAGGGCAATTAGCACTTCCTGGGCTTTCCGGCATCAGGCGTCTGTGTCTCAAGTGTGGCTACTTGGTCTTCCATGCACACCTTTTCAAGGTTTTACAAGGTTGATGTTTTGGCATCTTCGGATGCTGCCTTTGGCCGCAAAGTTTTGCAAGTGGCCATGTGAGGTGTATTTTCTGGTTCCTCACAGAGGGTTTTGTTGGGTGAAGTTTTTGTTGTTTCGTTTACCCACCCCTTGTTTTGACACTACTTTGGGACCTCCCAAGAGTCAAGATGAGCTGCTGTGTCCGTCAATGAATGAAAGAGAAAACGTTTTTTTTTTCTACTTACCGTAAAATCCCTTTCTCTGAGTTCATTGACGGACACAGCACCCACCCCTCCTTTTAATTTGGACTGCTTGTTACGAATTAAGATGGCTGCTGCAGGGTGGAGGATTACTATCAGCAAGGACTGCCCCCTGTGAGGGGCTGTGTCTGCTTTTTGATAAACTGCTGTTCTGCCTATTCCACTCCTGAAGGTGGCAGTATAACCCAAGATGCAAAGATGAGCTGCTGTATCCGTCAATAAACTCAGAGAAAGGGGTTTTACGGTAAGTAGAACAAAATCCAGTTTTTCTAGTAGCCCTGGATGAGACTCGTGTCCCCAGATTGTGGAGGGGCGGATCATCATTGCGGAAGCCTGGCTGAGCGCACAGCTTCCTTGTGGCAGGACAGGACAGACAGAGTGCAGCACGGCACAGCACAGCTCTTGGTGGGGTCAGCAGGTGGTGAGTCCTCCTGGGGGTATTTCCTCCTCGTCTGTGCAGTTCAAAAGGGTGCTTACCTCCCTCCCTTACATCGGTAGGGATCTGTCCCGGATGGTGTCCTGTAGCGGTGGGCCTGGTAATGGCATCTGAAGTGGATGACTCTTCCCCAGACCCCCCTGTGGTGGCGGCCATCTCCTCAGGGGCTTCTGTCCCCTTGGACGCTTTGTCTGCGGTCCTGGAATCCTTCGTTTCCCAGATAGAGGTGGCGTGCAGGTGTAAAGCGGGTAAAAATGCCCACTACCCCCCCCCATCCTCAGGTGATGACTCGGATCCCGAGGTGGACTCCATCATATCGACTGGACCCCTCTTGGAAGGTTTGGATGCCGCGGTCCCTGACTCCTCGGATATCGAGGAGGAATCATCTGTGACTGCAGCAGCGCAGGAGAAAGCGCTGGTGGCCGCCCTCATTACGGCGGTGGGCGATACTGTGAAGCTGGAGGATGCAGCTGGGGTTTCGCAAGAGGTGTCAGTTCCTTTTGGGTCTCACAAACTGGCCTGGGCCGCTAAGGTATTCCCTTACCTCTCTTATGTTGATAAATTCATCTACAAGGAATGGGAATGGCCGCAGAGTTCCTTTTCTGTCCCGAGACGATTTTCAGTGCGTTACCCTTTCGAGGGGAGTCTCCTAAAGAAATGGGCATCTCCCCCCATATCACGGTTACACAAGGCCACCACGATACCGGTGGAAGAGACGCCGTCTGTCAAGGACCCGGCCGTCAGGAAAGCCAAGTCGATCGCTCGGGCTACAGTATCTCACAAAAAGGAGTACACCCCTCACATTTTTGTAAATATTTTATTATATCTTTTCATGTGACAACACTGAAGAAATGACACTTTGCTACAATGTAAAGTAAAGAGTGTACAGCTTGTATAAAAAACAAAAACTCCTGCGCTCGGATCTAACCCAGAATCAGTCAAATATAGGACATGTGGATTATAAAGAAAAGTCCAAATGCGTGTGAACGTCACAATGCACTCAAAGGTCTTGCTGCCCTCCTCAGGACCATGGGTGTCCAAAGGGTACTAGGGAAGAAAACACAAGAGAGGGGCGCACCAACCTAGTGCAATACCATTAAAACAATAAAATATATGCTCACAAAAGGAGCAATAAAAAGCCTCAGAGGCTCTGAGGAAGAGGGTTTGCCCTGGACCAGCCTGACCATACGGACGCCACCTGATCCCTCTATTGTGGGGACGAGTGATTTATCCATTGGAGGCAACATTTGCACGTTTTATTGTGATGCCTTTTTATTGCTCCTTTTGTGAGTATATATATTTTATTTTATTGTTTTAATAAACGGTTTTAATGGTATTGCACTAGGTCGGTGCGCCCCTCTCTTGTGTTTTCTTCCCTTGTACAGCTTGTATAACAGTGTAAATTTGCTGTCCCCTCAAAATAACTCAACACAGAGCCATTAATGTCTAAACCGCTGGCATCAAAAGTGAGTACACCCCTAAGTGAAAATGTCCAAATTTAGCCCAAAGTGTCAATATTTTGTGTGGCCACCATTATTTTCCAGCACTACCTTAACCCTCTTAGGCATGGAGTTCACCAGAGCTTCACAGGTTGTCACTAAAGTCCTCTTCCACTCCTCCATGACAACATCATGGAGCTGGTGGATGTTAGAGACCTTGCGCTCCTTCACCTTTTGGAATACTGCCCTGCAGCCAAATCTCTGAAGGGAGGAGATCATGCTCTGCTTCAGTATGCCACAGTACATGTTGGCATTCATGGTTCCCTCAATGAACTGTAGCTCCCCACTGCCGGCAGCACTCATGCAGCCCCAGACCATGACACTCCCACCACCATACTTGACTGTAGGCAAGACACACTTGTCTTTGTACTCCTCACCTGGTTGCTGCCACACACGCTTTACACCACCTGAACCAAATAACTTTATCTTGGTCTCATCTGGACAAAGGACATGGTACCAGTAAAGCATGTCCTTAGTCTGCTTGTCTTCAGCAAACTGTTTGCAGGCTTTCTTGTGCATCATCTTTACAAGAGGCTTCCTTCTGGGACGACAGCCATGCAAACCAATTTGATGCAGTGTGTGGCGTATGGTTTGAGCACTGACAGACTGACCCCCCAATCCCTTCAACCTCTGCAGCAATGCTGGCAGCACTCGTACATCTATTTCCCAAAGACAACCTCTGGATATGACGCTGAGCACGTGCACTCAACTTCTTTGGTCAACCATGGCAAGGCCTGTTCTGAGTGGAACCTGTCCTGTTAAACCGCTGTATGGTCTTGGCCACCGTGCTGCAGCTCAGTTTCAGGGTCTTGGCAATCTTCTTATAGCCTAGGCCAGGGATAAGCAATTAGCGGACCTCCAGATGTTGCAAAACTACAAGCCCCATAATGCCTCTGCCTCTGCGTGTCATGCTTGTGGCTGTCAGAGTCTTGCTGTGCCTCATGGGACTTGTAGTTCTACAACAGCTGGAGGTCCGCTAATTGCATATCCGTGGCCTAGGCCATCTTTATGTAGAGCAACAATTCTTTTATTTCAGATCCTCGGAGAGTTCTTTGCCATGAAGTGCCATGTTGAACTTCCAGTGACCAGTATGAGAGAGTGAAAGCGATAACACCAAAATGAACACACCTGCTCCCCATTCACACCTGAGACCTTGTAACACTAACGAGTAACATAACATAACAGTAACAGAAAATGGCTAATTATGCCCAATTTCGACATTTTCAATTAGGGGTGTACCCCCTTTTGCTGCCAGCGGTTTAGACATTAATGGCTGTGTGTTGAGTTATTTTGAGGGGACAGCAAATTTACACTGTTATACAAGCTGTACGCTCACTACTTTACATTGTAGCAAAGTGTAATTTCTTCAGTGTTGTCACATGAAAAGATAGAATAAAATATTTACAAAAATGTGAGGGGTGTACTCATTTTTGTGAGATACTGTGGGGGTGATTTACTATAGCGCGATTCTGCCTTCGCACGAATTTTAACGTGCAGAATCGCAAATTTGGTCTGTGTGAAAGTTATAGAGTCTACAAGCTATGGTGCCAATCATTGAAAATACCCCCCAAATGACCCCATTTTGAAAAGTAGACATTCCAAGGTATTTAGTAAGAGGTATGGCGAGGTTTTTGAAGTTGTACTTTTTTCCCACAATTCTTGGGAAAATTAAGAAATGATTATTTTTTATTTTTTTTGCACAAAATTGTCATAAAAAGTTATTTCTCACACATAGCATATGCATACTTCCAATTACACCCCAAAATACATTCTGCTACTCTCCCCGAGTATGGCGATACCACATGTGTGAGACTTTTACACAGCCTGGCCACATAGAGTGGTCCAACATGCAGGGAGCACCGTCAGGCATTCTAGGAGCAGAAATTTCACAGCTAATTTCCTAAAGACCCATTACACTTTTAAAGGCCCTGGAGCACCAGGACAATGGAATTACCCACAAAATTACCCCATTTTGGAAAGCAAACACCCCAACGTATAATCTATGAGGCATTATGAGCCTTTTGAATGGTTCATTTTTTTTCACAAGTCTTCAAAAAATGTGGAAAGAAAATAAAAACGCTTTTATTTTTACAGAAAGTGGTCAACTTATAAGATATTTCTAAAACATAGCTCTGATGTGCTGGTGACAGGTACTCAGGTGCTCCGATGGGCAGGTGACAGGTAACTGCCACGAGGGACGTACAACCTGGTGAGATACACCGGTCCGACACATTTT
>BLSH010019025.1:774148-791986 GCA_018402905.1 Glandirana rugosa | reverse complement strand
AATCTCCCCTCACCAAGCACCAGGACCCCTCATCTCTCCCCACTGAGCACCAGGACCCCCATCTTTCCCCACCGAGCACCAGAATCGCCCATCCCCCCACCGAGCACCAAGATCCCTCCATCTCCCTCCACCAAGCACCAGGACCCCAACTCCCCCCACTAAGTACTAGGACTCTCCATTTCTCCCCACTAAGCATCAGGGCCCCCTATCTCACCTAATTGAGCACCAGTGCTCCCTTTAGTCCTCCTTGAAGACAAAGCTGCATTCTTTTAGGTAGGTATGCTGGAGTGGGGGCCCCATCAGGTAGGCTGTAGGGGGCCCCATGAGTTCTAACAGCGGCCCTGTGTAAGGGTGTTAGGTGTAAAATTTGATAATGACTTGTATGGAAGGCAGAGTTGGGAAGATGTGAGAGTAGAGAAAAAAGTATTATTTTGGTCTTTAAAGCAGAGTTACACCCATATAAAACTCAGCAGCTACAAAAAGTGTAGCTGCTGACTTTTAATATTCGGCCACTCACCTGTCCCTCACTCTAGCCTGAGGGCTTGCTCCTCTCCCCCTCCTCTCTGCGGTGCTGGCATCACAGGTGTGGGCACCTGACTTTGGCTTCAAAGCCGGGCGTGCACTGCGCATGCACGAGTCGCGCTGCGCCTTGTGACTGGCCGACGAATCTTCTGGGACCTGTCCCAGAAGATCGCCGAGAGGGAGGGGGGAAGGTGGACTTCCTTCCTGGAGCCGCGGCGCCAGGGGAGGAAGTGGACTTGGGACCCTGTGAAAACAGGGTCCCCCCCCAAAAAAAGACATGCCAATTGTGGCATGTCGGAAGGGTCACCTTCCCTTAAAGCGGAAGTTCCACTTTTGGGTGGAACTCCGTTTTAAGGTCATTGTCTTTGGAGGGTAGAGCCCTTATAATTAAAGCTGTAGTTTTACCAATTTTATTATTTTTGTATTGTTTTTTCCTGCACCAGATAGGGTGTTTAAAAAAATGATAAAAATGTGTTTTCGGTTTTTTTTTTGGTCATCTATGATGGAGAAATTGAAGAGGGAAAAGGTGGTGAAAATGACGGTTAATGGGGGAAAAGGAGTGGTATTTATAGAGAGGTTCCTGGTAGTAAAATATATTAGTATGTGTGTAAAGATTGCAAAAAAAGAGAGTATGACTGAATGTATGAGATATATGGGAGGTGATATCTTGAGGAAATGTAAGCTAGGAGAGTGTGATCTGAGAAAGCCTGTGTGTCTGAATGCGCCATGGTTTTATGTAAGGATTAAGAGAGGTGTGAGGAGATATGGACTGGGCGAGGTAAGAAAGTATGGGTTGAAAGTGAGAATGTAAGGGTAAGAAAGTTACATAGTTAGTCAGGTTGAAAAAAGACAAGTCCATCTAGTTCAACCTAAAAAAAAAAAATTATATATATAACCAAACAATCCCATATACAATCCTTCACCCACAGTTGATCCAGAGGAAGGCAAAAAAAACCCCAGCAAAGCGTGATCCAATTTGCTATAACGGGGGAAAAAATTCCTTCCTGATCCCCAAGAGGCAATCGGATACACCCTGGATCAACTTTACCTAAAAATGTTAGTACCCAGTTATATTATTTACATTAAGGAAAGAATCCAGGCCTTTTTTAAAGCAATCAACCGTACTGGCCAAAACCACCTCTGGAATGTGTCTATTCCACATTTTCATAGCTCTTACTGTGAAGAAACCTTTCCGTATTTGTAGATGAAATCTTTTTTCCTCTAGACGTAAAGAGTGCCCCCTTGTCCTTTGTGATGACCTTAAAGTAAATAACTCAAACACCAAGTTCACTATATGGACCACTTATATATTTGTACATGTTGATCATATCCCCTCTTAATCTCCTCTTCTCAAGAGAGAATAAATTCAGATCCTCTAATCTTTCCTCATAGCTGAGCTCACCCATGCCTCTTATTAGTTTGGTTGCCCTTCTCTGCACTTTCTCCAGTTCCCTGATATCCTTTTTGAGAACTGGTGCCCAAAACTGAACTGCATATTCCAGATGAGGTCTTACTAATGATTTGTACAGGGGCAAAATAATGTCTATCTCTGGAGTCCAATCCTCTCTTAATACAGGAAAGGATTTTGCTTGCTTTGGAAACCGCAGCTTGGCATTGCATGCAATTATTAAGCTTATGATCTACCAAAACCCCCAGATCCTTCTCCAGTATGGATTCCTCCATCTGTACTCCCCCTAGTATGTACGATGCATGCATATTCTTAGCCCTTAAATGCACAACTTTACATTTATCAACATTAACCACTTCCCAACCGCCCTATAGACAAAAGACGTCCACAGGGCGGTTGCGTTATTGTGGGAGGACGCCTATGGACGTCCTCCCATGAATGCGCTTCCCGCGCGCCCCCTGGGGCGCGCACACTGGAACACAAGGGACCCGACGCATCACGGTGAATGGCCGCTGTGAGTGGCCTTTTACCACGTGATGGGGTGAGGCTGGCTGGGTGGGTGGTGGATGGATGGTGGGGGTGCACACTGTCACATTACACATCGCCCACAGCGCTGCAGCACGTCCTCTCCCCCCTCTATCCTCTCACACTGCACCGATCGGTGCGGAGAGGAGAGAGAAGAGCCGACACTTCTGCCGGCTTGTTTACACGATCACATGTAAACAAGCCGGCGGAAGTGTCGGCTCTTCTCTCTTTTCTCCGCACCGATCGGTGCAGTGTGAGAGGAGAGAGGGGGGAGAGGACGTGCTGCAGCGCTGTGTAATGTGAGTGTGCACCCCCACCATCCATCCACCACCCACCCAGCCAGCCTCACCCCATCCAAGCTCACCCACCCATTCTCACCCCATCCATGCTCAGCCACCCATCCAGCCATCCTCACCCATAGCTTGTAGACTCTATAACCTTCACAAAGACCAAATTATGTACACTAATTTGTTTTTTTTTTTTTTACCAAAGATATGTAGCAGTATAAAGTTTGGCCAAAATGTATGAAGAAAAATTAGTAATTTGCTAAATTTTATAACAGAAACGAAGAAAAATTATTATTTTTTTTTTTTACAAAATTTTCGGTCTTTTTTTAATTATAGCGCAAAAATAAAAAACCCAGCGGTGATTAAATACCACCAAAAGAAAGCTCTATTTGTGTGAAAAAAAAGGACGCACATTTCATATGGGTACAGTGTTGCATGACTGAGTAATTGTTATTCAAATTGTGATAGCGCTGAAAGCTGAAAATTGGTCTGGTTAGGAAGGGGGTTTAAGTGCACAGTGGTCAAGTGGGTAAACCTCATTTGCCACATAGTCGCCCAATTGGACAGTGCATTGAGGTCTGCTTGTAAGTTGGAGACATCCTGCAAGGACATTATTCCACTGCATAGCTTGGGGTCATCTGCAAACACTCAAATGGTACTTTTAATCCCAGACCCTATATCATTTATAAATATATTGAAAAGTAAGTGTCCCAAGACTGAACCTTGGGGTACACCACTGATAACCTTAGACCATTCAGAATAAGAATCATTAACCACTACTCTCTGAATTTGGTCTTTTAGCCAGTTTTCTATCCATTTACAAACTGATCTTTCCAAGCCTGTAGACTTTACCTTACCCATTAGCCATGTGTGGGGAACGGTGTCAAACGCTTTTGCAAAATCCAAGTACACCACGTCCACAGCCACCTCTCTGTACAAGGTTTTACTTACCTCCTCATAAAAAGAAATCAGGTTTGTTTGACAACTTCTGTCTTTCATTAATCCATGCTGTCTGTTGCTGAAAACATTTTTTTCCAGCAAGAACTCATCTATGTGGTCTTTATTAAACTCTCCAGTATCTTCCCAGCTATAGAAGTTAAACTAACAGGTCTATAGTTACTTGGTAAAGACTTTGATCCCTTTTTAAATATGGGCACCACATTGGTCCTATGCCAATCCAGTGGTACTATTCCAGTCATTAAGGAGTCCCTAAAAATTATATACAATGGCTTTGAAATGACAGAGCTCAATTCCTTTAGGATCCGTGGATGGATGCCATCTGGTCCAGGTGCTTTATCTACCTTTATTCTGTCTAAATACTTCAGGACCAATGAGTTTGATAGTAAAAAAGGAAGTGATGGAATGGGATGGATTGGAAATTTGAGTGAAAGCGAGTGTGAGAATGTAGAATGGAGTACAGGAAGGATTTAATGAATAGACAGAAAGATGTAGCGTGGATGGTGTTCTGCCCACCAGGCTTCTATTCGGTTAACTTGTGTTTATGTGCTTAAAATAACGTTGGATTTTCTTGATTTGCACCAAGCTAGTTATATGCAGAGTGCAGGTGCCACCTACTGTTCCCTTTTTGGTATAGCTTTGCTGTTTTGCATAGTTACATATTGTATTATCCTAGAATGTGTTAATAAAGTTGTTAGAAACCAGTGCATTTTGGGAGCATTCTCTAGAGGAAGTGAGTCAGCCACCATTTTAAGAATCTACAGCAAGAGTATGTGAAAAAAATATGCTATGAAGAACTCATGTAATAAAGTAGTTCTAATGTGAACCAGGTGAAGACCAGTATCACTTTTTCACAGACTCCTTTGGAGCCTCACCCTATCTTACCATTCACACCATATGGAGAATCCAATTTGCTGGGGATCTTTTGCCTGGGCGTTCACCCTGTGCGCAGTGTAGCTTCCTCAGCTCCCGGTACAGACAACCTACCCCAGGGTTCCTTCCAATTGCAGTATCACATACCCTTACTTCCCAGTCCCATGTAAGTAACCAGATCAGAACACCTTCTATTCCTTTTTTTGGAGAGTTTATCTGTATTTACAGTATCTCACAAAAGTGAGTACACCCTCACATTTTTGTAAATATTTTATTATATCTTTTCAAGTGACAACACTGAAGAAATGACACTTTGCTACAATGTAAAGTAGTGAGTGTACAGCTTGTACAACAGTGTAAATTTGCTGTCCCCTCAAAATAACTCAACACACAGCCATTAATGTCTAAACCACTGTCAACTAAAGTGAGTACACCCCTAAGTGAAAATGCCGAAATTTGGCCCAATTAGCTATTTTCCCTCCCCAGTTTCATGTAGCTCATTAGTGTTACAAAGTCTCAGGTGTGAATGGGAAGCAGGTGTGTTAAATTTGGTGTTATCGTTCTCACTCTCTCATACAGGTCACTGGAAGTTCAACATGCACCTCATGGCAAAGAACTCTCTCAGGATCTGAAAAAAAAATTGTTCTACATGAAGGTGGCCTAGGCTATAAGAAGATTGCCAAGACCCTGAAACGGAGCTGCAGTAGGTGGCCAAGACCATACAGCAGTTTAACATGGCAGGTTCCACTCAGAACAGGCCTCGCCATGGTCGACCAAAGAAGTTGAGTGCATGTGCTCAGCGTCATATCCAGAGGTTGTCTTTGGGAAATAGAGGTATGAGTGCTGCCAGCATCGCTGCAGAGGTTGAAGGGGTGGGGGGGTCAGCCTGTCAGTGCTCAGACCATACACCGCATCAAATTGGTCTCCATGGCTGTCATCCCAGAAGGAAGCCTCTTCTAAAGATAATGCACAAGGAAGCCCGTAAGCAGTTTGCTGAAGACAAGCAGACTAAGGACATGGATTACTGGAACCATGTCCTGTGGTCTGATAAGACCAAGATAAACTTATTTGGTTTAAATGGTGTCAAGCGTGTGTGGGGATAACCAGGTGATGAGTACAAAGACAAATGTGTCTTGCCTACAGTCAAGCATGGTGGTGGGAGTATCATGGTCTGGGGCTGCATGAGTGCTGCCGGCACTGGGGAGCTACAGTTCATTGAGGGAACCATGAATGCCAACATGTACTGTGAAATACTGTAGCAGAGCATGAGCCCCTCCCTTTGGTGACTGCCGCAGCAGGGCAGTATTCCAACATGATAATGACTCCAAACACACCTCCAAGACGACCACTGCCTTGCTAAAGAAGCTGAGGGTAAAGGTAATGGACTGGCCAAGCATGTCTCCAGACCTAAACCCTTTTAAGCATCTGTGGGGCATCCTCAAATGGCGGTTGGAGGAGCGCAAGGTCTCTAACATCCACCAGCTCCATGATGTCCTCGTGGAGGATTGGAAGATGACTCCAGTGGCAACCTGTGAAGCTCTGGTGAACTCCATGCCCAAGAGGGTTAAGGCAGTGCTGGAAATAATGATGGCCACACAAAATATTGACACTTGTGGACATTTTCACTCAGGGGTGTACTCACTTTTGTTGCCAGCGGTTTATACATTAATGGCTGTGTGTTGAGTTATTTTGAGGGGACAGCAAATTTAGTTATACAAGCTGTACACTTACTACTTTACATTGTAGCAAAGTGTAATTTCTTCAGTGTTGTCACATGAAAAGATACAATACAATATTTACAAAAATGTGAGGGGTGTATTCACTTTTGTGAGATACTGTATATAATGATGAAGTGATATAGGTTTATATACCCTGGCAGAATTTATGATTTCACTTTTTCAGAGAATATGAAAACGCAAAAACATTTTTCACTCATGGTTAGGGTTTGGCTGAAGCCATTTATTATCAATCAAGCGTGTTTACTCTTTTTAAATCATAATGACAACAGAAACTACCCAAATGACCCTGATCAATAGTTTACATACCTAGGTGATTTTGGCCTGGTAACATGCACACAAGTTGGCACAAAGGGGTTTGAATGGCTATTAAAAGGTAAGCATCCTCACACCTGTGATCGGTTTGCTTGTAATTAGTGTGTGTGTATAAAAGGTCAATGAGTTTCTGCACTCCTGACAGACCCTTGCATCTTTCATCCAGTGCTGCACTGACATTTCTCTATTCTGAGTCATGGGGAAAGCAAACGTATTGTCAAAGGATCTGCGGGAAAAGGTAGTTGAACTGTATAAAACAGGAAAGGGATATAAAAAGATATCCAAGGAATTGAGAATGCCAATCAGCAGTGTTCAAACTCTGATAAAGAAGTGGAAAATGAGGAGTTCTGTTGAAACAAAACTGAGGTCAAGCAGAGCAACAGTGGCGGCTGGTGAAATTTTAGGATGGGGGGGCGCCAGACCCCGCCCTTCATTTTTGACCCTTCACACTTCTCATAAGCCCCACCCCTTATAGATTCCACCCATTGTGTCAGGAGTATACAGCCCAGCATCACTAGATAGGGTATACAGCATCGCCCGATAGGAGTATATACAGCATCACCAGGTAGAAGTATATACAGCATCACCAGATAGGGGTATATACAATATCACCAGAGGGGTATATACACCATCACCAGAGGAGTATATGCAGCATCACTAGAGGATTATATACAGTATCACCAGAGCAGTATATAGCATACCACCACCACGGTTATATACAGTATCACTCAGAGGAGTATATAGCATATCACCAGAGGAGTATATAGCATATCACCACAGGGATATATACAGTATCATGCAGAGGAGTATATGCAGCATCACCAGAAGGGTATCAGCATCCATCTACCCCCCATGGCACTGACAGTACTCCCCCCCCCAGGGCACTCGGGACATCAAAGTCCTGCCCGTACCCCATCTAGGTGTGGGCAGCAGGCAGCGAGCAGAGTCCAGCGAGTGCGGAGCGTACTGGCAGCGAGCAGAGTCCGGCAAGCGTCCAATAGGATCGCCTGTCTTCTCCGCCAATCTGGAAACCGGTACTTCCCGTTTGGTGGAGAGCGGCTCCGTGTTAGAAAGGCAAATGTTCATTTGCTTTTCTAAGGGCTTGTGGCAGCACGCTCTGTGCCCCACTTTGTTGAAGCCTATTAGAGCCTACCCCGCCATGGTAATTCATGCAGCCACCGCCTCAAAGGGGCCACCCACATGAAAAGGGGGGGGGGGTGGTCACGGGCGGCCATGGATAGATTCATGCTATGGCATAGAGGGGGTGGCGAGGACAGGGGGGCGGCGCCCGTGCACCCAAATGGACGGGCCGCTCCTGTAGACCAACTAAAATTTCAGCCACAACTGCCAGGAAAATTGTTCAGGATACAAAGAAAAACCCACAAACAACTTCAGGTGAAATACAGGACTCTCTGAAAACATGTGGTGTGGCTGTTTCAAGATGCACAATTAGGAGGCACTTGAAGAAAGATGGGCTGCATGGTCGAGTCGCCAGAAGAAAGCCATTTCTACGCAAATGCCACAAAGTACCCTGCTTACAATACGCCAAAGAGCACAGAGACAGGCCTCAAACCTTCTGGCACAAAGTAATTTGGAGTGATGAGACCAAAATTGAGCTTTTTGGCCAAAGCCATAAATGCTACATTTGGAAAAGAGTCAACAAGGCCTGTGAAACACAGTTGTATCGCTGATGTTTTGGGGATGTGTGAGCTACAAAAAGGCACATGAAATTTGGTCAAAATTGATGGCAAGATGAATGCAGTATGTTATCAAAAAATACTGGAGGAACATTTGCATTCATCAGCCAGGAAGCTGCGCATGGGACGTACTTGGACATTCCAACACGACAATGATCCAAAACACAAGGCCAAGTCGACCTGTCATTGGCTACAGCAGAATAAAGTTCTGGAGTGGCCATCTCAGTCTCCTGACCTTAATATCATTGAGCCACTCTGGGGGGATCTCAAACGTGCAGTTCATGCAAGACAGCCCAAGAATTTCCAGGAACTGGAGGCTTTTTGCCAAGAGGAATGGGCGGCTTTACCATCTGAGAAGATAAAGAGCCTCATCCGCAAATACCACAAAAGACTTCAAGCGGTCATTGATGTTAAAGGGGGCAATACACGGTATTAAGAACTGGGGTATGTAAACTTTTGAGTAGGGTCATTTGGGTGGTTTCTGTTGTCATTATGATTTAAAAAGAGTAAACACAGTTGATTGATAATAAATGGCTTCAGCCAAACACTAACCATGAGTGAAAGAAATGTTTTTGTGTTCTCATTCATATTCTCTGAAAAATGGTGAAGAAATCAAATTCTGCCAGGGTATATAAACTTATGAGCACAACTGTATGTGCTTGCTAAGCCTGCAAAACTAATAAGGGGTTAGGTACAGCATAGATACATGCCTGCATAAAAACACATGGCGTCAAACGCATGTTTGCGTAAAACACACAATTGTGTCAAACACATGTTGCATGAGACGCATGTTTGCGTCAAATCCATGGTGCATGAGACATATTTGCGTCAAACGCCACGGCTCTCGAAGGTTCACAAAGCGCCTAGCCCCGGTGCTGGACTTGCTGAAAACACAGGGGGTATACATCTCAGTATACCTCAATAACCTTTGCTCAGGAAACAGTTGGTCCCAGATTTTCCTTTGATACATTCTGCAGGAGGAAGTTGTATCTAGGTTGAAGCACATTCCCTGCGTACAGTCCTATTCCACGACCATTAGATTGCTGGAGGGCTCTGCTCCTGGGGTATTGCAGAGCTCAAATTGGTGGTTGATGGCTTGGAATCTGGAGAAGGGGAAACTCTTCCTTTCAGGGGTTTGAAAGAATAACCACTGATGCCAGTCTCTTCAGTTAGTTTAAAGGTGGCTACAGTTCAGTGGATTTGGTCTCCACAGGAAAGAAAACTGCCCATCAATATCTTGAAACTTTTGGCCAGTAAACCTTGGTCTGGATTATTGGACGAACCAGTTGTAGGTTCAATCCGACAATGCTTCTTCAGTGGCATATATCAACCACCGGGGTGGCACCATGAGTTGTGCGGCTCAGGGATGTGAATCACATTCTGTCTGGGGCAGAAAGGCAGGGGTTGTCTCTGTTGCCAGTACATATTCCAGGTCCATACTCAGCAACTAATGTCGGGACCACGTGGTCCCTGCATCCTGAGACGTTTTTGGCAATCTGCCAATGTTGAGGAACTCTGCAGGTGAATTTAGTGGATTCCAAGTCTACAGTAAGTTGGACAGCTTGTGCCCAGGAGGAGAGTCCCACTGGCAATTGGGGTAGATGCACTGGTAACACCTAAGGGACTTGTTCACCCTAATTGATGCCTTCCCTTGGTTTCAACTACTGAGGCATCTTTTGCGAAGAATCCGGGAGGTGGCAACACCGATTATAGTGTTAGCCAAATTAGCTCAGGAGGGCTTGGTGCACTAACATAGTGAATCTTGCGGGGGACGCTTTTTGGTCACTTCCAGTCCAGCCAGACCTAATGGTCTTGGGTCCTGTTAGCTCTGTACGGTTGAGTACCAGGAAGCTGGCTTGAGGGAAGTTTCCATTTCAAAACTTGGAAATCTTTTATGCCTGGGATGTAGCCAGGAAATGTGTGAGTGGGAGTTTTTCCCTTCAGTAGGGGAAATGAGATTGGCCTTAAAGTGATTGTAAAGGCTTGTTTAAAAAATAAAATAAATATAATAACATATTATACATACCTCTATGCAGTTGGATTTGCCCAGACCAGCCTGGATCTTCCTCTTCCCGGGTCCCTCTTTGCTGCTCCTGGTGCCTCCCTCTGGTGAGTGTTCCCTTAGCCAGCAGCTATCTATGGGGGCACCTGAGCCGAGTCAGAGCTCTGTGTATCCATTCAGACATGAGGCCCGCCCCGGCCCCTCTCTCCCCTTGATTGGCAGACTGATTTTGATTGACAGTCGTGGGAGCCAATGGTGCCGCTGCTGTGTCTCAGCCAATCAGGAGGAGTGTCTGGGACAGTTAAGACATTCGTGGACATCGCTGCAGAGAGATGGGGCTCAGGTAAGTAACTAGTGGGGTGCTGGGGAGCCTGCTACACAGTTTTTGTATCTTAATGCATTAAGATAAAAAAAACGTCTGCCTTTACAGTCACTTTAAGTACCATTAAGGGTCAGATTTTGTCTCTATTCATTTTTTTCCAGTTTCCTCACTCCTTGATTCATACTTGCATGCAGGGTGTAATGCAGACACAGTCCCATCTGTCATGCAAACCTGGGTGTCATTGGGACTTGAATTTGGTCTTGGCTGTCATTGGAGAATCCACCTTTTGAACTAATTCAAGAAACTCAAGTTAGTTCTTTGACTCAGAGGGTGGCTTCTTTGGTTACCATCGCTTAGGCAAGAACAAAGTTTGAGTTTGTGTCTCTTTCATGTAAGGAGCCGTTCTTGGTCTTGCATCATATTAAGAGGATGTTGTTTCCTCATCCATCATTCTTGCCTAAAGTGGTTTTCTACTTTCCACTGGAATTAGAAAAGTGTCTTGTCAGTCTTTTTCCTAGTCCACAATTGGTAGGGAAAGATTACTGCATACTCTGGATGTAGCTCGGGTCGTTAGGATTTATTTTAATTGTCAGCACAGGTCTGGAATCCTGGGTTGTGCTGCCAGAAGAGCTCCGAAAAGTTCGGCAGCATCCAGGTCAACTATTTTTCATAGGATCAGACAGTTAAGCACTTGAGCCTATGGGTTGAAAGGGCAAAATCCCACCTTTGTTGGGGAGAGCTTCTCTACCGGGTGTGAGGGCGCATCTTGGGCAATCTGCCATCAGGAGTCAGTGGCTCAGGTTTGCAAGGCCACTACTTAGTCTTTGGTTCATACATTCACAAGGTTTTTACCAAATGCATGTTAAAACCACGGAATATACTGCCTTTGGCCTGAGCTTATTACAAACAGCAGAGTAGGTCCTTCTCTGGTGGCAGTTTTCTGTGATGGTGTATCCCTTCCCTTAAGGGCATTGCTTTAGGGCAGTGATGGCAAACCTTGGCACCTCAGATGTTTTAGAACTACATTTCCCATGATGCTCATGCACTCTGCAGGGTAGTTGAGCATCATGGGAAATGTAGTTTCAAAACATCTGGGGTGCCAAGATTCCCCATCACTGCTTTAGGGCATCCCAAATAGTTATGAATAGAACTGCCTTTGTGTCCTGTGATGTACGATAAAGAAAATTGTTTTTTTCCTACATCTTACCTGTAAAATTCATTTCTTGGAGTACCTCACGGGACACAGAGGTCCCTCCCCTCTCTGGGGAATTTGTTGCTTGCTACAAAATGGAAGTACTTCCTGTCTAGGAGGGTTATATAGGGGAAGACTTCCTATTTGATTGATCTATCAGTGTCCATTCACCTATAGGTGGCTTATAACCCAAATGGCTGTGTCCTGTGATGTACTCCAAGAAAAGGTTTTTACAGGTAAGATGTAGAGAAAAATTCAATTTTTGGGGTTGAATTTTTCGGCTGTAAATGCTGTGTGTTAGAAATATCTTATAAATGGACAACTTTGTTTATTTAAAAAAAAAAAAAAATAGTTTTCATTTTCTTTCCACAGTTTTCAATAACTTGTGGAAAAAAATAACATGTTCAAAAGACTCATTATGCCTCAGAATATACATTGCAGTGTTTGTTTCCAAAATGGTGTCATTTTGTGGGTGTTTTTATTGTCCTGGTGCTCCGGGCTTTCAAAAGTGTGATAGGTTGTCAGGAAATTAGATGTGTAATTTATGCTCCTAGAATGCCTGAAGGTGCTACTTGGATGTTCGGCCTCCATGTGGCCGGGCTGTGTTTCACACATGTGGTATGGCCATACTCCGATTAGCCTCAAAATGTATTGTGGGGTGTAATTTCGGGTATGTACATGCTATGTGTTAGAAATATCTTATAAATGGACAAATTTGTGTAAAAAAAAAAAAAAAAGTAATTTTCTTTCCAGCTTGTGGAAAAAAATGAGATGCCCAAAAGACTCATTATGCCTATATATACGTTTGGGTGTTTGCTTCTCAAAATGGGGTCAATTTGTTGGTAGTTCCATTGTCCTAGTGCAGTGGTTCTCAACTCCTGTCCTCGGGACCCACTAACAGGCCAGGTTTGCAGGATAACTGAAATACATCACAGGTGATATAATTTGCTGCTCAGTGATTGCAATATTCCAGTCTGCATCTCCCCAAGGTAATGCTTAAAATCTGGCCTGTTGGTGGGTCCTGCGGACCAGAGTTGAGAACCACTGTCCTAGTGCTTCAGGTCCTTCAAAAATGTGATAATCAAGAAATTAGGTATGCAATTTATGCTCCTAGAACACCTGCCGGTGCTCCCTGCATGTGGGCCTCTCTATGTGGCTAGGCTGTGAAAAAGTCTCACATGGTATCGCCATACAAAGGAGTAGCAGAATGTTTTGGGGTGTAGTTACAAGTACTAAAAAAACAACAACTTAATTTTGCTAAGAATTGTGGGAAAAAACTCACCATGCCTCTTACTAAATACCTTGGAATGTCTGCTTTCCAAAAAAGGGTCATTTGGGGGGTATTTGTACTGTCCTGGCTTGTAAAGTACACACGCTTAGATTTTCGGACAACCGAATGTCCATTTTTCTTTTGGATGGTCTCCTGCCGAAAGTGAAGAGGTTACAAACCATACAAAAATTCTCATACGATCAAATTCAATGTCAGAAGTGACGTAATGTGTTGAATAGCTTTGTATTTATTTTTTCGTTTGAGCATGTGTAGTCTTGCTTTTACGATTTTACGGTTTTTTTTGTACGGAAACCTTACTAATGATACGAAAATCGGACGTTGAACGTTCACATACAAAAACATTTTTATAGTTTGCACATCCAGCTTTTGTCTTACGAAAAATCAAAAATTGGCTGTCGAAAGGACCATACTAAAGGTAAGAATTTCGGATGATCGGTCGCCGTACAAAAATTCCCATGCAAATTTCGCATCATGCGTACGGGCCTTTAGTGTCTCAAGAAATGAAATGCCTACATCAGGTGTGATCAGTTTTCAATGATTGGTGCCATAGCTTGTAGACTAACTTTCACACAGACCAAATAATATTCACTTATTTGTGTTATTTTTTTTTTACCAAAGCAATGTAGCAGTATATATTTTGGCCAAAATTTATGAAGAAAAAAAATACTAATTTGCCAAATTCTAGAACAAAGAAAAATGTTGTTTTTCAAAATGCTCTGTCTTTTTTCATTTATATAGCAAAAAACAAAAAAACAGGTGATTAACCACTTGCCGACCGTGTAATGTATATACAGGGCTGTAAGTGGGATCCATTATTCTGGGAGGGCGTACTATTACGTCCTCTCAGAATCGCACTACCGCGCGCCCCCTTGGGCGCACACCTGGGAGCATCCGTGACCATCGGGTCCGTGAGACCCGGCGCATCACGGTAAATGGCCGCTTGCAGCGGCCGTTTACCACGTGATCGCTCCGTTAAATGATGGAGCATCACATGTAAACAAGCCGGCGGAAGTTCTGGCTTGTCTCTCCCCTCTCCGCAACGATCGGTGCAGTGTGACAGGAGAGGGGGAGAGAGGAGATGCAGTGGTGCTGTGGGCAGGATCTGAAGTGCCCACAGCACCGCTATGTGCCAGGCAGGGACCCCCATCCAGCTTCACCCATGCAGCCTCATCCATGCACCCATGCATCTTTGCCCACCCATCCGTCACCCATGCATCCCTGCTCACCCATCTGTGCCCACCCATCCATCACCCATGCATCCGTGCTCACCCATCCGTCACGCATGCATCCGTGCTCACCCATCCGTCACCCATACATCCATGCTCACCCATGCGTCCGTGCTCACCCATGCATTTGTGCTCACCCATCCGTCACCCATGCATCCACGCCCACCCATCCGTACTCACCCATGCATCTGTGCTCACTCATCCGTCACCCATGCTCACCCATCTGTCACCCATGCATCCATGCTCACCCATCCGTGCTTACTCATCCGTCACCCATGCATCAGTGCTCACTCATCCGTCACCCATGCATCCGTGCTCACTCATCCCTCACCCATGCATCCCTGCTCACCCATCCAGCCATGCTCACCAATCCAATCGTGCTCACCCATGCAGCCTCATCTGTGCTCACCCATCCAGCCTCATCCGTGTTCACCCATGCATCCGTGCTCCGCCATCCATCTGTGTTCATTCTTGCAACCATGCTCACCCATGCATGCATGCCCACCCATGAATCCGTGCTCCACCATCCATCTGTGCTCACCCATGCATCCGTGTTTACCCATCCAGCCATGCTCACAAATCCAGTCATGCTCACCCATGCAGCCTCATCCGTATTCACCCATCCAGCCATGCTCACCCATGCATCCGTGCTCACAAATCCAGTCATGCTCACCCATGCAGCATCATCCGTATTCACCCATTTATCTATGCTCCCCCTTCCTCTGTGCTCACCCATCCACCCGTGCTCAGCCATCCATCTGTACTCACCCATGCATGCGTGCTCACCCATCCATCCGTGCTCAGTCATCCCCATCTACGGCTTATTCACCCCCATTCATGCCGCATTCATGCTCATCCATACCACATCAGTTCTCATCCATGACACATCCATGCCACTACAGTACCCATCCATGCCACTACAGCACCCATCAGTGCCACTACAGTGCCACCACAGTGCCTCACAATAATGTAATAGGTAGTCAAATTAGATTTGAAATTTATGCCACTAGAACGCCTGATGGTGCACCCTGCATGTTGGGCCCCTGTATGAGGCCAGGCTGTGTAAAAGTGTCACACATGTGGTATCACCATACTCGGGACAAGTAGCAGAATATATTTTAGGGTGAAATGTTTGCTGGGTACATGCTGTGTGTTAGAAATATTGTATAAATGGACAACCTTGTGTAAAAAAAAAAAAAAAAATGTGTTTTCATTTTCTTTCCACATTTTCCAAAAACTTGTGGAAAAAATGAACCGTTCAAAAGACTCATTATGCCTCATAGAATATACGTTGGGGTGTTTACTTTCCAAAATGGGGTAATTTTTTGGGCGTTTCCATTGCCCTGGTGCTCCAGGACCTTCAAAAGTGCAAGAGGTAGTCAGGAAATTATATGTGTAATTTATGTCCTTAGAACGCCTGATGGTGCTCCCTGCATGTTGGGCCTCTGTATGTGGCCAGGCTGTGTAAAAGTCTCACACATGTGGTATCGCCATACTCAGGAGTAGCAGAATGTGTTTTGGGGTGTAATTGGCGGTATGCATATGCTAGGTGTGAGAAATAATCTGTTAATATGACAATTTTGTGAAAAAAAAATCTTCATTTTGCAAAGAATTGTGGGAAAAAATGACAACTTAAAAAAACTCGCCATGCCTCTTACTAAATACATTGGACTGTCTACTTTCCAAAAAGGGGTCATTTGGGGGGTATTTGTACTTTTCTGTCTTGTTAGGGCCTCAAGAAATGAGATAGGCCATCAGTGCATCAGGTGTGATCAATTTTCAGTGATTGGCACCATAGATTGTAGACTCTATAACTTTCACAAAGACCAAATAATATACACTAATTTGGGTTATTTTTACCAAAGATATATAGCAGTATAAATGTTGGCCAAAATTTATGAATAAAAATTACTAATTTGCAAAATGTTATAACAGAAATAAAGAAAAATGAATTTTTTTTACAAAATTGTCTGTCTTTTTCCATTTATTGCTCAAAAAAAAAAAACACCCCAATAGTGATTAAATACCATTAAAAGAAAGCTCTATTTCTGTGAAAAAAAGGACAAAAATTTCATATGGGTACAGTGTAGTATGACTGAGTAATTGTCATTCAAAATGTGAGAGCACTGAAAGCTGAAAATTAGTCTGATTAGGAAGGGGGTTTAAGTGCCCAGTGGTCAAGTGGTTAAATACCACCAAAAGAAAGCTATATTTGTGTGAAAAAAAAGGAGAAAAATTTCATATGGGTATAATGTAGCATGACTGAACAATTGTTATGTAAAGTGTGAGAGCGCTGAAAGCTGATCTGGGCAGGAAGGGGGTATAAGTGCCCAGTAGGCAAGTGGTTAAGGGGGGTGTGACAGATGGTGTGTGTCCTATGGTTATATTATTTTGCCAATAGGAGTCCCTCATTCCCATCTCAAAAAGTTGGGAGGTATGAATAGGTCACCAAAGTCCATTGGGCCCTTGTAAAGCTGCACAAAAGGTGTGCTGCCCCATCCTTCAATGCTTTTATCCTCAGTTACAGCTGTCTCCATCTCAGAGTGAACTCTTAGCTCTCCAATTACTAACACTGCCTCGTCTTCACTTGCTCTACATCTTCTCCTGCCTGGCTCAGCCTCAGTACCTACTTCCAGTCCTTTATATACCTTAAAAAAAAAAAAATTCCCACCATATATCTATTATTACGGTTCGAACATGAATACTCCCCCATTAGTAATTCTGCTGGAGACCTCATTTCTAATTGGCCTACAGTGTCCTTTCATCATTACCTGCGGGACTGTTTGCCATCATGGACATCATCCAAAACAGAGGTGTTCTGCCTGTGGGTGGTGTGTTAACTGCAATAGTGATGGCAAAATTCTGTACGGACTATTGCTTGTTGTCATTAGAAATTTGAAACTGGACCATTTTGTTACCAGAAGTTGAAATCAGATTTGATCTTTAACCAGTAGAGATCCGCGCTATAGACGAAAGACATCTACAGCGCGGATCTGAATCTCCGGGAGGACATCTATAGACGTCCGCCCCTTAACACGCCCCCTGCGCGCTCCCACGAGCGGCGGCGCGCGCGGCCGCCGCACGCTGCGTGGGCGTGCCCGCGGGTCGGGCGGACTCGATGTCCGCTCCTGACCCGCGATCGCCTTACAGAGCTGTAGAACGGGGAACCGCCGATGTAAACACGGCGGTTCCCCGTTCTGTGAGAGGGGGACAAGCAGATCTACTGATCCCATGTCCCGGCCAGCCCCGCCCCCCCACAGTTAGAACACACCCAGGGAACATATTTAACCCCTTCACTGCCCCCTTCAGGTTAACTCCTTCACTGCCAATGACATTTATACAGATGACCAATTTCTAGTTTAGACTAAAGTTGAAGACCATTGTTTTACCAGGTCAAAGTTTAAAGATTACTGTTGTTCGTTATCAGGCATGTCTTAAAACGGTAGTGATAACGTCAATTGTGTGGTGGGTGTCCGTCTTGTGGA
>BLSH010019025.1:758264-774138 GCA_018402905.1 Glandirana rugosa | reverse complement strand
GACATGTCCCCCCCAATATCGCAGTCCCAATAAAAATCGCAGATCGCCGCCATTACTAGTAAAAAAAAAAAAAATAATAAAAACGCCATAAATCAATTCCCATAGTTTGTAGATGTGATAACTTTTGCGCAAACCAATCAATAAACGCCGAGTGTGATTTTTTTTTACCAAAAATATGTAGAATATAAATCGGCCAAAACCGATGAATAATTGTTTTATTTTTTATTTTTGGATATTTATTAGAGCAAAAAGTAAAAAATATTGTTCTTTTTTCAAAATCGTTGCACTTTGTTTGTTTATGGCGCAAAAAATAAAAACCGCAGAGGTGATCAAATACCACCAAAAGAAAGCTCTATTTGTGGGGAAAAAAGGACATCAATTTTATTGGGTACAACGTCGCACGACCGCGCAATTGACATTCAAAATGCAACAGCGCTGAAACCTGAAAATTGGTCTGGGCAGGAGGGGGGTTTAAGTGCCCAGTAAGGAAGTGGTTAAATAAACAGAACATTTGAAAAAACAGATTTCTAAAAATTACTTGCCCAGCAGCCAGCAAATAATACTCACCCCCACAGCAACCATTCTGCTAAAATATAGAACAGTCTCAAGGGAGATTTTGAGCCTTGTGACCTCAGAGTTTGGCCTGGCACTGGAACCACATGTGACTGCTGCAGTGAAATGCAGCATTAGTTTCTTGATAGAAGAATCCTTAAAGCGTATCTAAACTCCAAAACCAAAAATGTTATATATTGCACATTGCTTACCAATCTAAGACCCCTTTCACACTGAGGCACTTTACAGGCGTTTTTAAGCTAAAAATAGCGCCTGTAAACTGCCTCTCCTGTCTCCCTAGCGTGAAAGCCGGAGTGGTTTCACACTGGGGCGGTGCCCTTGCAGGACAGGAAAAAAAGTCCTGCAAGCAGCATCTTTGGGTCGGCAGGGGAGCGGTGTATACACTGCTCCTCCACCGCCCCTGGCCAGTGAAATTGGCAGCGCTTCCGAAGCGCCGGCACTTTTAACCCCTTTTTGGGGGTTAAAATCGCCCTGCTGACATCCAAATAGCAGCGCCGCTACAACAGCGGTAAAGCCTCACTTTACCGCTAAAGCCGTGCCCGCCCCAGTGTGAAAGTAGCCTAACTGTGGTGGCGGTTTTCTTTTTTAGGCTTTTCTTCCTTTATTTTCACCTGGTGAATACTTTTATCAGAATGAATAACACCACTAGATAAATGGGTTTATGGTCTGCCAACTGTGTTTATATCCTCCAGCCTTGACAGTGTACAGTTGAATTATCTGTTAAAGGGGTAGTAAACTGTCACACTGTCAAAAAATGTCTCCTGCAAAATAATATATGCATGCCTTAGAATAAAGCCCTCCAGTGGAACGCTGTCACGGTTGACAGGGCTTCAATCATGAACCGGTCTTCAGCTGTTTGACTGGCCAAGCTGCGACATCACTCCTGCGCATGTCCGTGGGAGTCACAGCCATGGCACAGCTCTCTCAATGGAGGGCGACGTCACCGACTGGTAAGTTGCCAACTGACTTGCCAGTTCACTGGTTTTCCTTCCTTGGATCACTTTTGGCAAGTCCTGACCATTGCAGACCGGGAACATCTCATCTCACAAGGGCTGCAGTTTTGGAGATGCTCTGACCCATTACATATTGGCCCTTGTCAAAGTCACTGAAATCCTAATGCTTGTCCATTTTTTCCCGTTTTCAACACATTAACTTCAGGGACAAGATGTTCACTTTCTGCCTAATAGACCCCCCCCCCCTTACTTTCAGATGCCATTGTAATGTATTTACTTTACCTGTCCATGGTCAGAATGTTATGGCTGATCAGTGTATGTGTACAGCTATGTGTAGTATGTTAAAGTGTTTGTTAAGCCACTTCCCATCCTATCCCAGTTCCCATCCGCTCTGTATTATAACAAGAAGTTGCCCTGTGTCTGTGTTATAATATATATATACTTCTCTGTATAGATAACACATCTTACTAGGATCAGTTGTCGTTTTTGTGCTTTTCTCTCTCAGCTCAGAAGTCCTGAGGGAGGGGCTGAGGACTGCTGCTGACTTCAGCTGGAGAGACAGAGCTGTGCTGTGTTATCTATATAGATAAGAATATTTCTGATATAACACAGACACAGGGAACTTCTTCTAATACAGAGGAAATAGGAGCTTTTAAAATTAATTATGAGATCAGAGGAGAAGCTACCAGAGGGAGGAGGGAGTTGAAGATAGGCACACAGGAGATAGGAGAACTGGGAGTGACATAGCCTGCATAGACCACGGGGCTCTCAAGATAAGCTATATACAGGGGGAGTCAGTACACAGGAGGGGAAGTGGTGACCTGGCATAATCAAACAGATATTTTAGGGGATACAGAGGGATAATTTAAAAAGACCAATCACCATGCTGCTAATTGCACATTAAAGAGACAGGAGCAGCATTTTTTTTTTGGGTTAATGATTTAAATTTGGGGCATACCACCGGTGATGTCGGCCTGAGTTCTAGTCGCCACGTCTGTTGATGACCCTAAGTAATCCCTACGGCTTCCTCCTAGTGGGATAGAACACAGGATTAAACACATGAGCCTACTTTGATCTCCTGTAATAGGAGGCCTATGCTCTCCGGTAACAGCACATCTATACTTGTGGTGGCGGTGATTCTACACACTTTTCAAGGAGGAGGGATTTCCTCTGATTTTGGGGGATACAAAATTGATTTGTTTTTTGTGATAATATCTCACGTTAGTGGTGCAGCTTAAATAATTTTTAGTTTGTTATACCACCAACAAAGTTTAATTTTGTTGGTAAAGTGATTATAAACCCTGATACTTTTAGAGCATCTAAATAACAGGGCACACCAGCAGCCAGTTAATACATGTAAAACCATTTTGCGAATAAAAGAATTTAAGTGTTTGTTACCCCAACATTTCATATTCATGATATGTACCTGCTGTACCATGTACTTGTATGAAAGTATCCTGTTCCCTTTGTATTGCTTCCTTTAAGTGAAATCCCTGGTGTTCCTGTCAGTCTCAACACTTTAAATATAAAAAAAACTGACCACACTAAGCAGGAGAACACACCATGGTCAGTTCTCTAGCTATGCTGGGTACTCGCCTCCAATGATCAGATTTGTCCTGACACACCCCCCTGCATAGTCTCTCACTAGGAAGCTCGGTGTACTGTTGCTTCTCCTCTCCCCAGCTTCTATGCAGCTGAGAACAGAGGGAATGTGATCACTTTAATTTCTATTTTAAACTGAATTGTTTTACAAGGTGATTGTTTACAACCCCCTTAAATAACTTTTTACAAGTTTTTCAATAGAGGGTCACATCACTTTTTCCTTGCCATTTGGCTGCCACATAGACCGGGCTAGGGGCAGGTCACAAGTCCTGTGACATTGCCAGGCCCTACCATAGTCCATGCAAAGATAGAATGGAGCTGTCAGTTAATGATCTGATCTACCTACCAATGCCTTTGGGTGGATCAGATCCCTTGACTGACAGACTGGGGGGAGGGCTTGGCAACATCCCAATTCGGCCATAGTGAAAGGCAGCTAGGGGCTGCTTCAGCTAAAACAAGGAAGAAATGAATGTTTCAGTGGTGATGTCAAAGTGGAGCATGCTCAGTAGATGTGGCAACAGCCAAACTATACAAGCACGGGCTGCAGCGGGGAGAAGGAGCGAACAGCAGCTGAAGACAGGATCAACCAGGTATAATTTTCTTTACACAAAAGAAATCCTTTAGTGACTTTGTGAGCATGCAGACACTGTTATATAGCATGTAATGAGCATTTTTCATAGTCTGGGTTTGATGACACTTTAAAGATTTGGCTGCCCACTCTGTGTGTTTGCATTTTAAGACACAAAACAGTGTTGGTGCAGGACATTTGTGGAGTAGGAAAATCCTTAAATGGTTTCTAGTCTAATTTTTTGTATAGAATAGGGAAAGGTTAAAACACCTGTCAAGGGGTTCTAGCATCCCCATAACAAACTTGGAAAAATCATTTTCAAAACAGGTTTGTATAGCAAGAGATTTTCCCTCACTTCTTGTCCTGGGCTTTATTTCCTCTTAGGGCAGATAGTGAAGCAACCATCTTGGTGCAAGCAGTAGAAAGTCATATCGGGGCAATTTTTTAGGCAGGAGCCTATTAAGTCCACCAGCATGTAGTGAAGTACTAACCACTGTAATGGTCAAATTATACAAAATAACTGCAGATATACAATATGTATGTAAACTGAATATTTTATATAAAATATATCACCACAAAGCTCAGCTTAGCGAACGGACCTCACGGTTCTTTTATAGGATTACAATTGAACTCTGTTCTGTTGCCATACTTCAATTTTATTAGCACTTTATGGAGTTTATTAAAAGGAACATACGGCTAAATTCACCATTTTTAACAAATATATATAGTCCATTCCATTCACTGAAGTATGTTTTCTACAACCAGCATGATGCGGGCTTTAAAAAGAATTGATGCATCTTTCCATTTATTTGGGGCTGTGCAACCATTCAGCTGAGAAGTACTTCCAGAAAGATGTAGTGCCAGTCTTAGGGAATACCTAAATGTAGAGCCAGATCGGCCTGCAAAATGACTTTAGGTGATTAGGTGACTGCAGAACACAAGATTACCAGCAAGGATCAGCACATTAAAGTGGCTTGGTGTATACACCAGAGAAAAAATGAATGTTACCAAATGGGCATGTTATCTGCACATTTATGGAGCATATTATTTAGTAAACATTAATTTCACCTTGAGGAACAGACATAATGTAGATCTAAAGTCTTAAAGCGTTTGTTACTCCAACACTTCATATTCCTGATATGTGCCTGCTGTACCATATCTCACAAAAGTGAGTACACCCCTCACATTTTTGTAACTATTTTATTATATCTTTTCATGTGACAACACTGAAGAAATGACACTTTGCTACAATGTAAAGTAGTGAGTGCACAGCTTGTATAACAGTGTAAATTTGCTGTCCCCTCAAAATAACTCAACACACAGCCATTAATGTCTAAACCGCTGGAAACAAAAGTGAGTACACCCCTAAGTGAAAATGTCCAAAATAGGCCCAATTAGCCATTTTCCCTTCCCGGTGTCATGTGACTCGTTAGTGTTACAAGGTCTCAGGTGTAAATGAGGAGTGGGTGTGTTTTTGGTGTTATTGCTCTCACTCTCTCATACTGGTGACTGGAAGTTCAACATGGCACCTCATGGTCTCTGAGGATCTGAAAAAAAAATGTTGCTCTACAAAAGATGGCCTAGGCTATAAGAAGATTGCCAACACCCTGAAACTGAGCTGCAGCACGGTGGCCAAGACATACAGCAGTTTAACAGGACAGGTTCCACTCAGAACAGACCTCACCATGGTCTATCAAAGAAGTTGAGTGCATGTGCTCAGCATCATATCCAGAGGTTGTCTTTGGGAAATAGATGTATGAGTGCTTCCAGCATTGCCGCAGAGGTTGAAGGGGTGGGGGGTCAGCCTGTCAGTGCTCAGACCATATGATGCACACTGTATAAAATTGGTCTGCATTGCTGTTGTCCCAGAAGGAAGCCTCTTCTAAAGATGATGCACAAGAAAGCCCGCAAACAGTTTGCTGAAGACAAGCAGACTAAGGACATGGATTACTAGAACCATGTGCTGTGGTCTGATGAGACCAAGATAAACGTATTTGGTTCAGATGGTGTCAAGTGTGTGTGGCAGCAACCAGGTAAGGAGTACAAAGACAAGTGTCTTACCTACAGTCAAGCATGGTGGTGGGAGTGTCATGGTCTGGGGCTGCATAAGTGCTGCTGGCACTGGGGAGCTACAGTTCATTGAGGGAACCATGAATGCCAACATGTACTGTGACATACTGAAGCAAAGCATGATCCCCTCCCTTCGGAGACTGGGCCGCAGGGCAGTATTCCAACATAAGGACCCCAAACACACCTCCAAGATGAAAGAAGCTAAGGGTAAAGGTGATGGACTGGCCAAGCTTGCCTCCAGACCTAAAACCTATTGAGCATCTGTTAGGCATCCTTAAAAACGGAAGGTGGAGGAGCACAAGGTCTCCAACATCCACCAGCTCCGTGATGTCGTCATGGAGTGGAAGACTCCAGAGGCAACCTGTGAAGCTCTGGTGAACTCCATGCCCAATCGGGTTAAGGCAGTAATGGAAAATGATGGCCACACAATATATTGACACTTTGGGCCAAATTTAGACATTTTCCCTTAGGGGTGTACTCACTTTTGTTGCCAGTGGTTTAGACATTAATGGCTGTGTGTTGAGTTATTTTGAGGGGACAGCAAATTTACAGTATTATACATAGTTACATAGTTAGTCAGGTTGAAAAAAGACACAAGTCCATCCAGTTCAACCAAAAAAAAACAAAATTTTTATATATATATATATATATATATATATATATATATATATACACACACACACACACACACACACACACACACAACCTAATAATCCCATATACAATCCTTCACCCACAGTTGATCCAGAGGAAGGCAAAAAACCCCAGCAAAGAATGGATCCAATTTGCTATAACGGGGGAAAAAATTCCTTCCTGATTCCCCGAAAGGCAATCGGATTCACCTTGGATCAACTTTACCTAAAAATGTTAGTACCCAGTCATATTATTTACATTAAGGAAAGAATCCAGGCCTTTTTTAAAGCAATCAACTGTGCTGGCCAAAACCACCTCTGGAGGGAGTCTATTCCACATTTTCACAGCTCTTACTGTGAAGAAACCTTTCCGTATTTGTAGATTAAATCTTTTTTCCTCAAGACGTAAAGAGTGCCCCCTTGTCCTTTGTGATGACCTTAAAGTAAATAACTCCACACCAAGTTCACTATATGGACCACTTATATACTTGTACATGTTGATCATATCCCCCCTTAATCTCCTCTTCTCAAGTGAGAATAAATTCGGATCCTCTAATCTTTCCTCATAGCTGAGCTCCTCCATGCCTCTTATTAGTTTGGTTGCCCTTCTCTGCACTTTCTCCAGTTCCCCGATATCCTTTTTGAGAACAGGTGCCCAAAACTGAACTGCATATACAAGCTGTACACTCACTACTTTACATTGTAGCAAAGTGTAATTTCTTCAATGTTGTCACATGAAAAGATATAATAAAATATTTACAAAAATGTGAGGGGTGTACTCACTTTTGTGAGATACTGTACTTGTATGAGAAACTATCTTGTTCTCTTTGTATGTCTTCCGTTATGTGAAATCCTTGGCGTTCTTGCCAGTCCCACTGCTTTCCTAATAAAACTGACCACACTAAGCCGCAAAACACAGTGGTGAGTTCTCTAGCTGTGCTGGGAACTCAGCCTGTTCTCCAATGATCAGACTTGTCCTGACACCCTCCCCCCCCTGAACAGCAATTCACTGGGAAGCTCAGTGTACTGCTGTTTTTTGATCCCCCAGCTCTTATGCAGCTGAGAACAGAGGGAATGTAATCACTTATAAAAAAAAAAAAAAAAAAAAAAAAAAGGGAAAATGGTATTTATGTTTATTTATATCTGTACAACAATGTTTTGCCTTTCATTTCTATTTTAAACTGAATGGGTTGTTTTATAAGATGATAGTTTACAATCACTTTAAGTTTTTTTTTTAGTTACCTTAAAGTGGTTGTAACCTTAAAGAAATGCATTACCAGCCCCCTCTGTTTCAAGTGGCTATAACGCACAATGCCTCCAAATACCTTTTTTCAGATATCTTCAAGCCGGTCAAGTGACTTCCGGCAGCTCTCCTACTCCAATCCACGGCTACAGTGGGAGGGACCAAGATCTCCATCTGATGTAAGGCAGGGAGGTCACATGACCGCCGTGCTGGCCGCTCAGCCCCACCTGCTGTACATGGGGAGGAGAGCGGTTGGGAGTCACGTGACGGGACTGAAGCTATCTGAATAAAGGTATTTAGTGGCATGGTCTTAAAAAAAAAAAAAAACACTGTTATAGCTACATAAAAGGGCCTGGCAGTGACTTAAAAAAGTTTTCTCTACTACTAATAGCGGCCGGGGGAGCTGGAGCAGGCAGGCGGAGGGGGGAGGGAGAGAGAAGAGCAGCAGATGAAGGTGGCACGTAAACTGACCACAGTAACCAGAGCTCAGCAGCCATGATTACCATGGTCAGCACACAGAGGGGGACATAGGGTCTGGCAGGATCAACCAGGTTTTTTTTTTACAGCTTACAGAGGGACAGGTTAGACAGCAAAAGCATTGTGCGGTTTAATATGCTATGAGGGAACAGGATTTTTTTTTTTAGGATTACAACCACTGCAATCTCTGCATTAAAGTGTACGTTACAGAAAATCTGTACGGGGGCCTTTAGAGCTGCATACTTTGCTGCTTACAAGTAAATATCCAGTATTTTCTGCTAGAAAAAGACTTAGAACCCCCAAACATTATATTTTTTTAGCAGAGACCCTAGAGAATAAGATGGCCGTTGTTGCAATATTTCATGTCACATGGTATTTGCGCAGTGGTCTTTGGAAAAATAGGATTTTTTTTGACTTACCGTAAAATCCTTTTCTCCGAGTTCACTGACAGACGCAGCCCTCTCATGGACAAGTGGGGTTTATGCACATCCTACTAGGAGTAGACTAGGCAAAAAAGAACAAAAGGCAAGCTGACCCCTCCCAGGGGGCCATCCTCACTCCAGCATATAACCCCCCAGCTCTGCATAGCATATCAGTTCGTAACAAGCCATACAAACACAATACAGAGGGGTGGGTGGTGCGTCTGTCAGTGAACTCAGAAATAAGGATTTTATGGTAAGTCAAAAAAATCCTATTTTCTCTTACGTTCACTGACAGACGCAGCCCTCTCATTGACAAGTGGGGATGTCCCAAAGCAGTGCCATTCAAGAGGGGTGGGTAAACAATAACAACTGTACCCAACAGAAACCTCTCAGGAGGCACCAGCCACGCCTACACTGCCGCCTGCAAAACTTTGCGGCCAAAAGCAGCATCCGCGGATGCAGAAACATCAACTTTGTAAACTTCGCAAAAGTGTGCACCGAGGCCCATGTAGCCGCCTTGCACACCTGAGACACCAAGGCTTGGTGTCTGAAGGCCCAGGAAGTGCTAATCGCCCTGGTGGAATGAGCCATGAACGGAAAAGGGGGTTCTTGGCCCCGAACTGTATACGCATGGGTCACCGTCTGTCTGATCCAACGGGAAACGGTAGCCGAGGCCGCCAAACCCTTTCGCGGCCCTTCCGTCAGTACAAAGCCTCAGACTTCCGAAAGGAAGCTGTAGCCGTCAAATACACCCGCAAAGCCCTCACGACATCCAAAGAATGTAAAGCAAACTCCTTGGGAAGTGACGGGTGCGGACACAATGAAGGAAGAACAATGTCCTCATTAATGTGAAAAGAGGAAACCACCTTCGGTAGGAACGAAGGAGAAGGGCGCAGCACCGCCTTATCCTTATGAAGGACGAAGTAGGGAGACCTACATGACAAAGCCGCCAACTCAGACACCCGCCTAGCGGATGTAATGGCCACCAAAAAGGCCACCTTTTGTGACAGCAATTGTAAGGGAATATCCCTGATCTTCTCATATGGCGGTTTCTGCAGTACAGAAAGTACTAAGTTTAAATCCCATGGTGCCAAAGGCGACCGTACCTGAGGAGCCATATGACGTACACCCTGTACAAATGTACGTACCAAAGAATGCGTCGCTAAAGGATGCTGAAAAAGCATCGCCAGAGCCGCAATCTGACCTTTGAGGGTGCTCAAAGCCAATTTGTTATCCAGGCCTTGCTGCAAGAAAGCCAGCACCCAGGATATAGAGAAAGGACGGGGGTTCCAACCCTCACACCAGGCAATATAAGCCTTCCAGGTGCGATGATATATCTTGCGCGAAGTACACTTGCGCGCCCTAAGCTTGGTAGGGATCATGGAGTCAGAGACACCCCTAGCCCTTAGCACCTGGGACTCAAGAGCCAAGCTGTCAAAGCCAGCCAGGGTAAAGCAGGGTGCAGGGTGCAGGATGGGTTCCTGTGACAGCAGATCTTCGCGAAGCGGGAGCTGCCAGGGGACGTCTGTTACCATCCTCACCACACCGGCGTACCAAGGGCGCCGAGGCCAATCCGGAGCCACCAGGATTGCCAGGATTCCCTCCGCTCCTATCCTGCGCAGTAGCCGCGGTAGAAGCTTGAGGGGAGGGAAGGCGTACAGAAGCCAGTACCGAACCCAAGGTGCTACCAGTGCATCCGTGGGGGCAGCCAACGGATCCCTTGTTCTGCACACGAAAGTCTGCACCTTGTGATTGAACCTGGACGCCATTAGGTCCACGTCTGTCGTGCCCCACCTATGGCAAATCTGGCGGAACACCTCTGGATGTAGAGACCATTCCCCCGATCCAGTGTCTGGCGACTGAGAAAGTCCGCCTGCCAGTTTTCTACGCCTGGAATGTAAATGGCGGAGATTGCCGGCACGTGAAGTTCTGCCCATCTCAGTATGTGGGCCGCTTCCGCAACTGCTGCCGAGCTCCTTGTTCCGCCCTGATGGTTCACGTACGCCACTACCGTGGCATTGTCCGACTGAACCCAAACCAGGAGGCCGCGCAGCCTTGCCGACCAGTGGGAGAGACAGAGCCCGATTGCCCTCAGCTCCAGCACATTTATCGGAAGGCGAGATTCCTGTGCCGACCAACGGCCCTGAGCAGACAACTGCCCCAGGACCCCTCCCCAGCCCGATAGACTGGCGTCCGTCATGACTATCGACCAGTTTAGGGGGAGAAACGACTTCCCCAACGTCAAAGCCGGGGCCCGGAGCCACCAGGTCAATGACCCCCTGGTCTGATGGTCCAATTTGATCAGCTGGTCCAGGAACAACTGAGACTTGTCCCACCATAACAGGATCGCTCACTGCAGGAGCAGAGCGTGACTCTGGGTGTAAGGTATCGCCTCGAAGGCCGAGACCATGAGCCCCAACACCTGCATACAGAACCATAAGGAGGACCACCGACGCGACAGCAGGGTTCGCACTGCTGCTTGTAGTGTCAGCAACTTGGCCGGAGGCAAGAACACCTGCGCCTGCACCGTGTCCAGTATTAGACCCAGATATTCCAGTCGACATGACGGCGTCAATGTCGACTTCTGCAGGTTGATCAGCCAGCCAAAGACTTTCATCGAGGCCATGGTGATAGCAACATTGTCCTCCAGAGCCGAGGCAGACTCCGCTCGCAGGAGTAGGTCGTCGAGGTATGCTACCACAGCAATGCCTCTCTGCCTCAATAGAGCCAGCACCGGAGCGAACAGCTTGGTGAAGACCAGAGGAGCTGAGGCCAGACCGAAGGGAAGTGCCACAAATTGGTAATGTAAGTCTCCTACCGCAAAGCGCAGGAAGCGCTGATGCCGGAGACAAATGGGAACATGCAGATAAGTGTCCCTGATATCCAGAGATGCCATAAAGTCCCCTTGGTGAAGGGCAGCCACGACCGAGTGGACAGATTCCATCCTGAATTTTCGCGCTTTCACAAACTGATTTAGCGCTTTTAGATCCAGAACTGGCCTGACTCCACCCTTTTTGGGCACCACAAAGAGGTTTGAATAGAAGCCGCAAAACCTTTCCAACGGAGGTACTGGCACATTCACTCCTTGTTCGGACAGCGTCTGAACAGCCCCTAAAAGAGCTTCTCAGCGCCCCTGCGGAAGCCTCAAGTTCGATGGGAAGAACCTGTCTGGGGGTAGAGTGCTGAACTCTATCCTGTACCCGGAAGACACCACTTCCCGCACCCACTGGTCGGAAATGCGGGCAGTCCACTTGTCTGCGAACCCCAGAAGTTGGCCCCCCACCCGAGAGTCAGGCGGGGGCAACCCATCATGCGGAGGACTACTTTTCCTCCGTCTTTTCGGGCTTGCGCTGCCAGGGCTGCTTAACGGACCCCGAGGCAGACTTGCCGGGCCTTGAGCCCTTGCCCGCTGAACCGGGCACACGGAAAAACCGCTTCTGGCCCGATGATGGACGCTGCTTACTGCGGAAATCCCGCCGCTTGGGTTCCGGGAGAAAGGTACTCTTCCCCCTGGTGAAATCCTTAATGATTTCATCCAATTGCGCCCCAAAAAGCCGACCACCCTGAAAAGGAAGGTCCGTGAGGCCCTTTTTGGACACGTGGTCACCCGACCAACACCGCAACCACAGCACCCGTCTGATAATGACTGCAAAAACAGACATCTTCAACAGCATTGGGAGCAGGTCACACAGGTACCGGAGACCCTGTATCAGAAAGGCTCAGTCCACTGCAAAGCCTCAGGTGAACACCTGCAACCCAACTCATTGTGCAATTCAGTCGCACATTCCATAAGTGACTACGCCACCATGGCCGACGCCAGAGCTGGCCTCATGGCCGCCCCCGGCACCAAGAACAGTGCCTTGGATACCGCCTCCGTCCACCTATCGGCCGGATCCCTGAAAGAGGGAGACCCTTCCAAGGGGATGGTCGTCGCCTTATTCAGGCAAGCCACCGGAGGGTCCACCGCGGGGATGCCCACTTCTGCAAAAAAAAACGGTCCTCAAAGGGATAGCGCACAGAGAAACGTTTGGGAAGTGAAAAGGAATTCTGTGGATGCTGCCATTCCTTATACACCAAGTGGTCAAAAAATTGGGCATAAGGATATGCCTTAGGGGTACGTGATGGCCGAAAGGACCCACAAACGTAGGCAATCTCCTGCAACTCCCCGCCTTGGTCCAGCCGCAATGACTCACGGATATCGGTGATCAGGGAGGCCACCAGCGCCCTTTCGTGCGCCACGAGGCCCCCTGGTCTTCCTCACGTCCGAAGGCTCCAGTTCACCATCTGAGAGCTCCACGGGGGTCCCTGTGACCACTGAGGCCCCTTCCGGTTCAGAATCCTCCCCAGAAGACGGGGGGGGGGGGGGGCTGGATGCTTTTTAGACACCCCCTTAGCACGGCTCGGAACCCCCCGGGAGAAAAACTCTCCCAATATGGAAGTTAATTGATCCAGGGGAACCAGAGGTCCCAGTGCAGCCTGCGCTTCCATAGACCCCTCCAGATAAGAACCCACAGGTTCAGCCGCCATTGTGCCACCTGAACACCTGCTAGGCCTATGGGCCATGACACCCCCACTATGCAGCCCCACCACTGCCCCACAGAGCAACCAGGTAAATGCCCAGGAGGACTGTGCACACCGCCGACACCCCAGTAAGAGCCAGCTATACTTGCAGTTATTGCCCTTCTAGTGCAGCGTTCCAGTAGGAGTGCTGTCCGCCCCTGTGCCGTCACTGCCGCTGTGCTTGCGCCGCTGTCCAGAAGAGAAAGAGGAAGAAACGGCACCGACACGCATGTTTTCTTCAGGCAGGCACACCAAAAATGGCAGCCGAGCGGACATAAGAGGCCAAAAGCACATTCAAACAGGCCGCAACTACGGCAAAATGGCCGCCGAGCATACACAAGAGGTCAAAACAGCCCACAAAATGGCCGCGGCTACGGCAAAATGGCAGCGATCCGCCGCAAAATGGCGACGGATCGCCACATGGTGGTTCTGAGCGCGGGGGTGCAGGGAGGGGGGAAGAACAACAGGAAACAAATGGGGACCTGTAGCCCTGAACCCTGTCACTCACCAATCCGACGGGCGTAGCGGGTAGCCACCCGGTAGCAGACCTTCCTCCCCTCAGGTGGGGAGGGATGCTGCAGGCCAAACGACCCTGGACGCGAGCGCAGCCCGGTCACTTGGACATAAGTGGGGTTCACCCACTAGCCCCCCGCACGTTCCGTGTACGATGCGGCGGACCCCGCTAAAGCTAAGGGTAGCTCTCATCGGTCGGCCTTGCTGGGGTAATTTCAGGATACGAGGTATCCTCTATGCCCCAGCCGGCTACTTGATAGCAGTCTTCATCAGATAGCTTGAGAAAAGCAAAAGGAAGAAAAAAATGGTGAACTGCAGATCCCAGCAGGGAACCAGGTCTAACTCCTTGCACTAGGCATAAAAAACTGATATGCTATGCAGAGCTGGGGGGTTATATGCTGGAGTGAGGACGGCCCCCTGGGAAGGGTCAACTTGCCTTTTGCTCTTTTTTGCCTAGTCTACTCCTAGTAGGATGTGCATAAACCCCACTTGTCAATGAGAGGGCTGCATCTATCAGTGAACGCAAGAGAAAATGACACTTTAAAAAGTAAAATAAAATAAATAAATAGTGCTGTTAGTCCAATTTTTTTGTATATGTAAGATGTTACGCAGCGAGAACCGTGATCTTTATTCTAAATAAATTGTGATTCTCATTTTGGCTAGAATCATGCAGCTCTAGTGACCTTACACTAGACCCCCCCGCTCTATCAGATTGCTGCAATTCCAAGCTGTCAGACACCGAAAAGCCGATTCACAGGTCCGGGAATTTGAAATCCCCACAGCTTTACTCTTCTCCTTGCAGTTCTGACAACATGGGCTAGACAGCTTCTAATTGGTCAGCGCCATCGATGTGATGGTGCTGACAAATTAGAATCCCTGTAATCTGTATTGGCCTAGCAATACAGACACACGATTAAGCCATGGGGATTTCAAATCCCTGGACCAGTGAGGCGGCTTTTCGATGTCTGACAGTGGGGGGGATCACAGCAATCTGGTACAGTGGGACCAGGTGGGATGGGAAGGGGGTCCAGTGTAAAGTCACCTTACAGATTTTCTGTAAAGTTCAACTTATAATTTAAGGTTTAAAAACCTTCTATGCTACAGGATACTCCAACCCCCCCCAGCCACCTTTATACTTACCCGAGCTCAATTTTGATTGCGTGCTGTGCCTGAGAGCAGCATCTCTCTCTCTCATCACAGGGAAGATTGATAGCAAAGAGTGTGAGGCAGGGCATCTCAGGATCGAGTCAGCATGAGTGCCCCATAGAAAGCAGCACTAGCAGGGGACCTCAGAAGAAGACCAGGGCTGCTCTGTGCAAAACCACAAAGTGCATAAGTATGTCATTTATTATTTTAATTTTAAAAAAAAAAGTTTTAGAATCACTTTAATTCTGTTTCTTTTAAATTAATTTACACAACAGTGTATTATATATTATATATAAAAAAAAAATACATTATGCATTAATCGTAAGTATTTTATTGAAACAATTAAGAATCTGATTCTTCATAGATGTTCGTAATTGAAAGCAGAAATGTAATATTACAGGTGTCTGAAGTGCATTAAACGTTAACATCTCAGAAGAAATTAAAGTAATGCAGGATTTCCTCACTTTATCTACAGCTCACAAAAGGCTTTTCGCTTGTGGGAGTAAAGTTAAATTCCATTACATTGAATTCTGACATACAAAGTCTTACCATCACCATAACTGTATAGCAGTGTCTGCTGGTACACAAAACAGGCATGCATTACTCAGCGTTTAAATACTCTTAGCCAGCCAACCAGAGCAAATAAGGCTGTCATTCTTATACAAACTGAAATTTTCGCTAACTGCAAATATTAGAATTTGTTAATACTTCAGACTGGGAGAAAAGATTGCCATTAGCATACTTAATGCTCTTGTTGTCAAAGAGGACTGGTTACAATACAGTGATGTGCTGCAGACCTCTGTGGCAGGGAGGATTAACGGTACACACACAAAATGCTTGCTATCTAAAATATTGCTGGTATAAACGGTTTTCCCTAACGGCAACTGCTGGTTGAATGGATATTCTTCTTAACAGACATAATGTGTGCTCTTGTATTAAACCCAACAGCAGTTTAAAAGTCACAAATATGTAGGCAATACAAATGGGAGAAAGGGGCACAAAAAGAAACCCAGTAGGGATAACTGCAAGAAAACACTTAAAATTAGAATGGATCTGTTTCAACATAACTAAATCTGATTCAAACAAAAATGAAAAAAAAAAAAAAAAAAAAAAAA
>BLSH010019025.1:729217-742601 GCA_018402905.1 Glandirana rugosa | reverse complement strand
CCCTTCACTGCCAATGGCATTTACACAGTAATCAGTGCATTTTTATAGCACTGATCGCTGTATAAATGCCAATGGTCCCAAAAAAGTGTCAAAATGGTCCGCCATGTCCGCTGAAATATTGCAGTACCGCAAAAAATCGCAGATCGCCGCCATTTTTAGTAAAAAATAAAAAAAAAATAAAAACCCCAAAAATGAATTCTCATCATCCGTAAACGCGGCCACTTTTGCGCAAACCAATCAATAAACGCCGATTGCGATTTTTTTTATCGCAAATATGAGGAAGAATATAAATCGGCCAAAAACGGTGAAAAAATATGTTTTTTTTATATTTTTTTTTTGGATTTGTATTCTAGCAAAAAGTAAGAAATTTGGGTTTTTTTGCAAAATTGTCGCTCTTCTTTTGTTTATAGCGGCGATCAGAAATGACGCAGAGGGGATCAAATACCACCAAAAGAAAGCTCTGTTTGTGGGAAAAAAAGGACGCAAATTTTGTTTGGGTACAACGTCGCACGACCGCGCAGTTTTCAGTTAAAGCGACGCAGCGCCGAATCGCAAAAAGGGCTCCGGTCCTAAAGCTGGAAATCCTTCCGGGGCTGAAGTGGTTAAGAGACAACCGCCAAGGGACCGGCGAGGCCAGTCCGGAGCCACTAGAATGACCGGAATTCCTTCGGCTTCGATCCTGTGTAATAGCCGCGGCAGAAACTTGAGAGGAGGGAAAGAGTAAATTAGACGGTACTGGCCCCATGGGGCCACCAGAGCATCTGTGGCGTCCACCAGAGGATCCCAAGCCCTGACCACGAACCTCTGTACCTTTCTGTTGAGCCAAGATGCCAGCAGATCCACCTCGGGAGTGCCCCAGTGCAGACATAGCTGTTGAAACACATCCTGATGAAGGGAACATTCCCCTTGGTCCAAGGTCTCTCGACAGAGGTAATCCACCTGCCAGTTGTCGATCTATGGAACGGTGGAGATGGCTGGAACAAAGCGCTCTACCCACCAGAGGATGCTGGCTACTTCTAGAGCCGCTAACGCACTCTTTGTTCCTCCCTGGAGATTGACATAAGCCACAGCCGCGGCGTTGTCTGACTGAATCCGCACAGGGAGCCCTTGAAGACGGTCCGTCCAGTGATCCAGACAGTCTGGTCGCCCGGAGCTCCAGGATGTTGAGGGATAGCTTTGATTTGTCCAGTGACCATCGACACCGAGTGGAGCTCAGGCCCAGGATTCCTCCCCGCCCAGACAGGCTGGCATCGGTAGTGACCACTGTCCAGTACAAGGGGAGAAATTATTTCCCCCGTTGAAGAGCAGAACAAAGCCAACAGACCAGTGAACCCTTGGTGTCCCGGCTCAGTTGAATCTGGTTGTCCAGAGATCCCGGACATTTGTCCCATTTTGACAGGATCTCCTTTTGCAGGGCTCTGGTATGGAACTGCGTAAACGGAACCGCCTCGAAGGTAGACACCATCAGGCCCAGCACCCGCATGCAAGTCCGTATGGAAATACACCTTTCAGACAGCAAGGGGTGAATCACCGCCAGCAACTTCTGGAGTTTTTCCAGCGGGAGGAACACTCTGGCCAGAGCGGAGTCCAGCTTCAGGCCCAGATAGTCCAGTCTCTGGGCTGGATTCAGCGCCGATTTCCTTAGGTTTAGGATCCAACCAAACTACTTGAGGATTTGAATGGCAATCTCCACGTCGCCTTCTCAGGGAGGCAGGGTCCTCCGTGCAGAGAAGGAGGTCGTCCAAATATCCCAGGACAGCAATCCCTCATTGGCTCAGCAATGCCAGAACAGGAGCCAACACCTTGGACAAGACCCGCGGAGCGGAGGCTAGACCAAAGGGTAATGCCACGAATTGCAAGTGCTCCTCTCCCACAGCCAATCGGAGGTCTGGTGTTGTGCACAGATCGGGATGTGCAGGTAGGCATCTTTGATGTTGATGGAGGCAAAAAAGTTCCTCTGATGCAGCGACGCCACCACCGATTGAAGAGTCTCCATTCTGAACCCGCACAAAGCAATTTAGAGCCTTGAGGTCCAGAATCGGACGCACCGTAGCCTCTTTCTTGGGGACCATGAACAGGTTCGAATAGAACCCCTGAAAACTTCCTGCTTCCAAAACCGGGATGATCTCCCCTTGATGCCTCACCTCACCCCGGAGGGCAAGTAGGAGTTCCGGGGACAGGTGCATATTGGAAGGGGAAAACCAGATTGGGGGCCAAGACTGAAATTCTATCTTGTGCCCAGACAGGATCACTTTGTGGACCCACTTGATGGATATCAAGGAACTCCACGGGCCAGCAAAACCAAAAACCAGCAAAGATGTCCCCCCCATCCCAGAAACGAGTGAGGGCTCCCCTTAAAGCTGACAAGGTCTTGTCCCAGATCCAGAGAAACCTCCCGAAGGGGGCTTGAAAGGCTTTGAACCCTTGTCGTTGGATCCTGAGGGACAAAGAAACTCCTTATGAGCTGAGAAAGAGGGGCCCGGCTTACGACGAGGTTCTTTTCCCTTCTTTGACTACGGCAGGAAAGTACTCTTGCCCCCTGTGACATTCTTAATTATGTCGTCCAGTGTGGCCCCAAACAGACTATCACCCAGAAAAGGCAATTCAGTCCGAGCTTTTTTAGAAGTCTGGTCCGCCGACCAGGACTTAAGCCACAATACCCGCCTAAGCATCACCGCCGAAACGGACAGCTTAGAGAGCAAGGGAGATGCAACCAACAAAGCATCACAGACAAACTGCAACCCCTGGACCAACTGGTCCGCCAATTCAGTGAAAACAGGAGGGAACTGCTCGCCCTCCAGTTTGAGACGCAATAGCTTTGCCAACATGGTTTAAGTCTGAGACACCAGGGCAGCGCCGAAATCGTGACCATAGTGCGGGCCAGAGTCTCCGCCTTCCGGTCAGCTGGATCTTTAAAGGCGGGGGAGTTTTCCACCGGAATCATGGTAGCTTTGTTTAACCGAGAGACCAGGGGGTCTACCACAGGAGGGGTAGTCCATTTTTTGAGTAGACTCTCCTCAATGGAATAAGGCACAGCAAAGCGTTTTGATACCGCAAAGGTACGCTTTGAACGTTACCATTCCTTAGCGATAAACTTGTCAAAATAGGTGGGGTAAGGTTACACCTATGGGTGCCAAAAGGGACTGGCACCTCCGCCACATCTTTCAATTTTAAGGTTTCCTGCACAGATGTAATCAGTGCGTCCACCAGCGCCTTTTCCAACGCAGCCACAGGGACAGAGGAATCATCCTCACTGTCTGAAGCATCAGGGACCATGGCCACAAGCCCCACAGGACGGGCCCCGTCTGATTCCAGATCTGACGAGACAGAAGCAGCAGGGGGAAGATAGGGGCCGTTTTTTTACCAGGCGAGCGCCTGCAAGCCACCTCCACCCGCGACACAAAGGACCGCCATAAGGATGACTGGGACCCAGAGGGACCTGCAGCCTCTGAGAGGGGGTCAGGTGGGGAAATCTGCTCCTGAGACTCCATAGAGAAAATGACAGGGGGCCCACCGCACCAAGTCTGACCACTGCTTTGGGACACCCGCTGCGCCGGTAATGTCACCGGACCACCAGGGCACCCCACACCTACAGCAGAGAGATGGAGGGGGCCACACCGATGTAGCGATTGCTGCTTCAGAGGTAGAGCTGCAACCATGTGGCGTCAGGGGGAGAAGGATCCACGTGTCAGCACCAGGATGTAGAGGAGGGGCATGTTCTGCTCACAAAAACACAGTCTCAGGCTTCACAGTAATGGCTGCCATTGCTATGCACCATAGGCACCCGTATCATGGCCACCGGCCATGGTAAACTGCAGACATGCAGCTCCAGAGGCCCAGGCTATGGCAAAATAGCCGATGGCAGGCCTCACAAGGAGGGGGATCTCACCCTTAAGCTGGCCGGTGCACCCCCCGCATGGCAAGCACAGCCCTCAGCTGTGCGCCTGCCCCCCACCAGTACTACAGCCCCATCCTCATAGGGCCCTGGGCCCCACACTACCCACATGGCGGAAACGGAGAGGAGAGGGGAGGGGGGGGCCTTGATAGTGGGGCCCTAGGGACCAGTCACCCCAGGGAGAGGGGGTGCAAGGGAAGGAGGTGACCCGCAGGACCGACCGACCCAGGGAGGGGCCCGCATCCACCGCAAATCCTGGGAGGGAAGAAGGACATGTACTCACCATACCTGGAACTGGGCGGGCACTACTCCAGACAGAACCTCCTCGCCACTGAAGTGGGGGGCTGTCGGCCACGAGGGACGTTGCGACACGGGCCGATACACGGTCGTATGCGACCTCACAAAGCGTTTAACTCGCAGGGCCAGCCACCGTCCAGTGGGGCTATGCCGTGGCCGACCTAGTGCGTAGCTGCAGTCTGTACGCGCTCGCTGGACAGGCTGGGGAGACCACTGGATCTACTGTCCAGCCCGTCAGTTGCTTGTAGATCTCTCAGGAAAAAACTCTGCAAAAAGAAAATAAACAAGAAAAAATTGCCAGGACTAGATATCCCAGCAGGGAACTAGGTCCTTACTCCTGACTAGGCAGAAAAAAAACAAAAAACTAAAGACCTATAGCAGAGAGGGGGTATGTACCAACTAGGACTGCCAAGTCTTTTTTCTGCCTAGTGTCCTACTCCTGTAGGGGGCGGTATAACACTATGGTAATGTCTAAGGAAGCACTGTGTCTGTCAATGAAAGTAAGAAAAATTCAGTTTCTGCACTCTCTCAAGGGGCGCCCCAGATGGATAACTTGAACAAAAATATGCCAGTGCCAAAGGGGAGGAAAGATGTCACAATTCTGCCACATATTCCCATAGATGTCACCCCATAGAGTGCCACTTTTGACAGCAGCATTAAGAGTGAGGGCAGTCTTTACCATCTTCCTGCATGTATGGCACAGTGGAGTTCCACCCTATTAAAAGTCAGCAGCTAAAAAAAGTGCAGTTGCTGACTTTTAATAATTGAACACTCACCTGTCCCAGGCTCCAGTGATGCAGCCGCCCGCAGCGTCGCTCTTCTCCCCCTCCTCCGTACAGCACAGGCATCACAAGTGAGGGCGCCCGGCTTTGGCTTCAAAGCCAGGCACGAGTCTCGCTGCAAATGGCCAGTGTATCTTCTGGGACCTGTGACGTGTCCCAGAACGCCTGGGGGGGGGGGGGGGGGGGAACTTCAGTCTGGGTCCACGAAGCCAGGAGAGGAAGTGGGACCCCCCTCCCCCCCCAAGAAAAAAATTACATGCCAATAGTGGCATGTCAGGGGGTCACCTTCCCTTAAAGCGGAAGTTCCACTTTTGGGTGGAGCTCCGCTTTAAGACACCCCCAACATGTAGCAAGTATAGCCAGTGGCTTAAGTGTTATTCATTAGCCCGGTTTGCCTTGAGTGTTACAGCTTCCTTGACCTCTGTGCCCGCCCCCAAGATGATCACAGCCACCATAATGCCTGACAAGATGATTTAATGCAATACAAAAGTTTAATTGGTGGAAGCAGATTCCACCGCAATATGTGGATATTTGGATCTGGAATTTACACCATAATATACGGCAATTCATGTATATATAACATCATATATGAAATTAATGATAGGTGTTCATTTCTGGTCCATATTGTGCTAGACCTGTATTATCCCAAATAGGGATTTTTTTTTTTTACCAGCATCTGTTGTTGATTTTAATGAAGTGAATAAACTATGGTATTTTAGATATTTTCACTCTGCCTCATGTTGTGCCTGAAAAAGTCCAACATTTTTTTGAAGCAACAGGTTTATTTTTTTCATACAAGTCCATTTAAATATGAATGGCAGGGTTAGTGGCGGTGTTGCATCATAAGTTTGTGTCTGTTCTCATCTACCGACCTGTTCAGCAACAGACATCCTTCTGTTGGGATCCACATCTCTTCCCTCTAGCTTGGCTTTCACTCGTTTCCAAACACTGACCGCATAAGAATTGCGCTCTTGTACAGCTGTAACAGAAAAAATGTCCAATCAAATCAAAATACTTACTATCAGGATTCAGCTGTGTTTGAACAGCAAACAGTATAGGTAATTTTCACAGTTCCCCTCTGATTGTCAAATCGTGTATAATTGGTTTGTTTTCAGTACCCCAAACTGAAAAGCCTCACTGCAAGGACTCCTCCCACTTTTTGTTTAGCATTTAAGTGGCTTGCAGACAAAAACCTGAAAGAGGTTCTAACATTTCCCCCAGTAGGTATTCATGTTAGAATGGTTTTCACTAAATAACTCATTACAACCAAATGGAAATGTGCTTTCTTTGGCCTGAGTAAAATGTTAAACAAAAAACTGATTTCATTGAAGTGATCGGAAAGGCTAAAGGTTTTTTTTATCTTAACCAGTTGCCGACCACCCCCCGTGGCATGACGGCGGCAACTTGGCTCGATATCGCTGTCATCTGAAGGTGGCTGCGAGATCGCGGATCGTGTACGCACCGCTGGAAGCGCACTCACTGTGTAGCGGGGGAGCCAGGGAGTGGGTAGGGCTGACTCGATGTCCGCTGTCTACCCACGATCGCTCCCCCGCAGTGACAGAACGGGGATCCGTGTGTAAACAGTGTGATCGTATGCTTCCTGTATATGGGAGCAACGATCACTCTCCTCCCCCAGTCAGCCCAGCCCCCACACAGAAACACAAAGCAGGGAACACAGTTAGCCCTTTGATCATCCCCGTTAACCCCTTCCCGCCAGTGACATTTACACAGTAATCAGTGCATTTTCATAGCACTGATCGCTGTATAAATGCCAATGGTCCCAAAAAAGTGTCCCACATGTCCGCTGCAATGCCGCAGTCCTGATAAAAATCGCAGATCACCGCCATTACTAGTAAGAAATAAAAAAAATAAAAACCCCATAAATAAATTCAAAGTTTTTAAACGTGGCAACTTTTGCGCAAACTAATCAATATAGACTGATTGCGATTTTTTTTACCAAAAATATGAGGAAGAATATATATCAGTCTAAAATGATGAATAAATGTATTAAATTTTTTTATGTATTTTAGCAAAAAATACTGGTTTTTTTTCAAAATTGTTGCTCTTTGTTTATAGCAATGATCAGAAGTAACGCAGAGGTGATCGAATACCACCCAAAGAAAGCTCTATCTGTGGGAAAAACTGGATTTTTGACTTACCGTAAAATCCCTTTCTCTGAGTTCAGCGACAGGCATAGCGACTCTTAGGACTAAGTGGGTTATACTGCCCTCTTCAGGAGTTTACTAGGCAGAAGAGGCAGTAATAACAGCAAAAAACAGCAACAGACACAGCCCCTCCCCACTGGCAGATAACCCCACACCCAGCTCTGCTCAGATCAGTACGTAACAAGCAGTGCAACATCAGAGGGGTGGGTGCTGTGCCTGTCGACGAACTCAGAGAAAGGGATTTTACGGTAAGTCAAAAAATCCCGTTTTCCCTTTCGTTCGTCGACAGGCACAGCGACTCTTAGGACTAAGTGGGACGTCCAAAAGCAGTGCCAAAAATGAGGGGTGGGTAACAGAACAACAGAACTAAACCCAACTGAACCCTCAATGAGGAGCCACACGTGTCTCACATGGCCGCCTGCAAAACTTTGCGGCCAAAAGCAGCATCCAAGGATGCTAGAACATCAACTTTGTAAAACTTTGAGAAGGTGTGCACAGAGGTCCAAGTAGCCGTCTTGCACACCTGAGACACAGACGCCTGATGTCGAAAAGCCCAGGAAGTGCTAATCGCCCTGGTAGAGTGAGCCGTGACTGAGAAGGGAGGCTCCAGACCTCGAACCGCATAGGCTCAGGTCACAGTCTGTCCAAATGTGAGATAGTGGCCGATGAGGCCGCCAAACCTTTGCGTGGGCCATCCACCACAACAAAAAGCGTCTGACCTTTCGAAAGGAGGCTGCGGACGCCAGATACACCCGCAGGGCCCGAACAACGTCCAGGGAGTGCAAAGCGACCTCCTTAGGATGAGACGGGCGCGGGTAAAGCGAAGGAAGGACAATGTCCTCATTGATGTGGAAAGATGATACCACCTTCGGCAAAAAAGAAGGTGACGGGCGCAGGACCGCCTTATCCCTGTGTAGGACCAGATACGGTGACCTATAAGACAGGGCCGCCAATTCAGACACCCGCCAGGCGGATGTGATAGCCACCAGGAAAGCCACTTTCTGCAAAAGGAACTGCAGAGAGATCTCCCTGATATTCTCAAAAGGCGGCTTCTGAAGTACCGAGAGGACCAAATTGAGGTCCCATGGCGCCAATGCCGACCCCCCTGCATGAAAGTACGGATCAACGAATGCGTCGCCAAAGGACGCTGAAAAAAGATTGCCAGAGCAGAGACCGGACCCTTGATAGTGTTCAATGCTAGTTTCTGGTCGAGGCCCTTCTGTAGGAAGGCTAGAACCCGAGACACCGAGAAGGAACGAGGGTTCCACCCCCCTTGCCTCGCACCAAGCGATGTAAGCCTTCCAGGTGCGGTGATGCATCTTACGTGCAGTAGCCTTTCGTGCCTTCAACATGGTAGGAATCACAGAGCCCGAAACCCCCCCGATCCCTCAACACCTGGGATTCAATAGCCAGGCCGTTAAAGCCAGAGGGTAAAGCAGGGTGCAAGATGGGCCCCTGGGACAAAAGATCCTCGTGAAGCAGGAGTCGCCAGGGGACGTCCACCACCATCCGTACTACGTCGGCGTACCAAGGACGCCTTGGCCAACCGGGAGCTACCAGAATGCCCTCCGCCTCTATTCTGCACAGAAGGCACGGAAGCAGCTTGAGAGGAGGAAAGGCATAGATGAGTCGATACCGAGCTCATGGAGCCTCAAGAGCATCCGCCGTGTCCGCCAAGGGATCCCTTGTCCTGCTCACGAAGGTCTGCACCTTCCGATTGAGACGGGACGCAAGCAGGTCCACGTCCGGGACACCCCATCTCAAACAAATCTGCTGAAACACATCTGGGTGCAGGGTGCTCTCTCCCTGGTCCAGGCGCTGACGACTGAGATAGTCCGCCTGCCAATTTTCTATGCCCGGTATGTGGACGGCAGATGCCGGAACGTGACTTTCTGCCCACCGCAGGATGGGGCTACCTCCGAGGCAGCAGCCGAGCTTCTCGTCCCGCCCTGGTGGTTCACGTATGCTACGGCCCTGGCATTGTCCGACTGAATTCAGACTGGGCACCCATGTAGCCTCAACGTCCAATGGGAGAGGCAGCAACAAATCATCCGCAATTCCAGGACATTGATCGGAAGACGAGACTCCTCCGGAGACCACCGTCCCTGGGCTGAAAGCAACCCCAGGACTCCACCCCAGCCTGTCAGGCTGGCATCCATTGTGATCACTGTCCAGTGAACGGGAAGGGAGGACTTCCCCGACCAAAGAACCGGGGACCGCAGCCACCAGAGCAGCGAGGCCCTCACTGGGTGATCCATTCTGATCACCTGATCCAGGGAAGATGGGGACCTGTCCCATCTCAGGAGAAACTCCCGTTGCAGAACCCCGGTGTGGTACTGAGCATAGGGGACCGCCTCAAAGGAGGCCACCATCAGGCCCAGGACCCGCATGCAAAATGCAAAAGTGAGGCCCATTTCTGGGACAGCAGGGACCGAACCGCCTGCCGCTTGGTTGGCGGAAGGAAAACCTTTGCATGAGCCGCATCCAGGATCAGCCCCAGATACTCCAGGCGGCGAGAAGGAATCAAGACCGACTTAGGGAGGTTGATCACCCATCCGAATTCCTGCAGAGTGTGCAGGGTAATCGTCACATTGTCCCTGAGCGCTGGAGCTGACTCCGCTCGCAGGAGGTGGTCGTCCATATACGCCACCACCGCGATGCCCCTCTGTCTCAGCAGAGCCAGAACCGGGGCCAGCAGTTTGGTGAAGACCCGAGGCACCGAGGCCAGGCCAAACGGAAGAGCTACGAACTGGTAGTGATCCTCTTCAACCGCAAAACGCAGGAAGCGCTGGTGCTGGGCGCAGATGGGAACATGCAGGTACGCATCCTTGATGTCGAGGGAGGCCAGGAAGTCACCCTGGTGCAGGGCCATAACTACTAAGCGGACTGACTCCATGCAAAGCCTGCGAACCCGCACAAACCTGTTGAGGTCCTTCAGATCCAGAATGGGACGAACCCCGTCCTTCTTCGGAACCACAAAAAGGTTGGAATAAAACCCTTGGGAACGTTCCGCTTGAGGAATGGGGACAATCACCCCATGGGGCCCGCAGGCAGCTGCAGGTTGGAGGCGAAGAAACTGTCTGGGGGGCGGGAACGGAATTCTATGCCGTACCCCGAGGAGATCACCTCGAGCACTCTGCGTTTCGAGATGCGGGAAGACCACCTGTCCGTGAACCCCAGGAGACGTCCCCCCACCCGAACACCAGGTGGGGGCAACCCTTCATGCGGAGGAGACCTTGTCCTCTGGCTTGGTGCGCTTACGCTGCCAGGGACGCTTCTGTCCACCGGCGGGGGCCTTGGTGGGCTGTGGACCCATGCCCGAGGCACGGGAGGGACGAAAAGGCCACCTATAGGCCCGGAAAGGAAGGCCCCTGATGGCGATGGGAGTCCGCACTCCTCCTGGGCTCCTGGAGGAAGGAGCTCTTGCCTCCGGTAAGATCTTTGATCACCTCGTCCAAGGAGTCACCAAAGAGCCGCCCCCCCCGGAAAGGTAAATCCGCCAGGGTCCTCTTAGAAGGCTTGTCTGCAGACCAGCACTTCAGCCAAAGCCACCGCCTGGCCACCACAGAGAGCGCGGACACCTTGGATATCAGGAGGGCTGCGTCCAGGGTAGCATCGCAGATACTGAGCCACCTGAACCATCCGGTCAGCGAGATCCACACACTCAGGAAAAGCCTGAGTCCTGTTCAACTCGATGTGCAACCACTTTGCCCACTCTGTGAGCGTTTGCGATGCCAGCACAGAAGCCACCAGGGGCCGCATGGCCGATCCCATCAGAACAAATAGGGACCTGACACAAGCCTCAGCCTTCCTATCAGCCGGGTCCTTAATTTACGGTGTGCCCTTCACCAGGATAGTGGTCGCCCTGCACAGGCGGGACACCGGTGGGTCAACCACGGGGGACCATGCCCACTTCTTCAAAAATTTATCCTCAAAGAGATAACGCACAGCGAAACACTTCGGGATAGGAAGGGAGCTCTGAGGCCGAGTTCAATCCTTATAAACAAACGTATTGAGAAAGTCCACATACGGAATGACCCTAGCCATAGGGCCCTGTCTGTGTGACCCGAAGGGAACGGGCACCCTCCGAGAGGGTCCCGGCGTTTTGTCCAATAGCAGGGTCTCACGCATTGAAGTGATCAGCGTGTCTACAAAAGCCTTCTCGTGCGCAGCAGCGGACGGCTCAGACTCATCCCCGCTATCAGGAGCGCCGGGAACCTCGCCATCCGACAGCTCGAGGGGGGTCCCTGCAACGGAGAAGCCCCCCTGGGGAAGCACCAGCATCGGCTGCCATACTGTCACTCACCCTGGCAATGCCCACTAAAATAAGGCCCATCGCCGGCAGACCACTGCACCGCCCCACCCCACAGCTGAGCAAGGCTCGGCAGAAGGGACACCCTGAAGGGACTCCCCACCCGACCCGGAGAGGAGCTGTCTGCTGCCGCTGTCCACCGCTGCCTTCACCCAGTCCTGCTGCCCACTTCCACTCAGAGCCGCTGCCAGGGAGAACCGCGCCATGCAGGGGAGGGGGGGGGTAAATCGGCGTCAAAAACCGTCCAGGACCGCCCCCAGGCCTCACATCCACGTGTAGACACAGGGAAAATAGCCACCATGCACTCTAGAGGCCAACCACGACTATAAACTGGCCGCGGCTACACAAAAATAACCGCCGGCCGCTACCTAGGCCTAAACAGTGGGACCGGCTACAAGAAAATGGCGGCCTGGCGCCGGCAAAATGGCCGCCAAGCGCGCCAACTGCTGCAGCACGAGGCAGGTGGGGGGGGGGGGAAAGAGGCAGTGGGACTTGCCCCAGGTGCGACAACGGGGTCCCAGAGGGTTGGGGCCTAGCGAGGAAGGGGGGGGGGAACCACCCATTGCGTTCAACCCAGAGGGGGGGACCCACCAGCCCCCCCGAGGGGGAGGGGAGGGGGCGTGCTTACCCCATTCTAGACGGGCGGTGCGGGGATCCGGTTCGGGGTCTGGTGCATTCGACCCATCACGAAGCATCTGGTCTAGCGCGTAATGGCCTGACAGCCGAAGTGGACAAGAGAGGTACCACAGATCCCAACAGGGAGCCTAGGTCTAACTCTTTGCACTAGGTAGAATAAAACGGATCTGAGCAGAGCTGGGTGTGGGGTTATCTGCCAGTGGGGACTGCCCCCTGGGAGGGGCTGTGTCTGTTGCTGTTCTTTTTGCTGTTAGAACTGCCTGTTTTGCCTAGTAAACGCCTGAAGAGGGCAGTATAACCCACTTAGTCCTAAGAGTTGCTGTGCCTGTCGACGAATGAAAGAGAAAAAAAGGACGTCAATTTTGTTTTGGTACAACGTTGCACTGCCACGAAATTGTCAGTTAACAACCGCCCAATAGACAAAAGACGTTTACAGGGCGGTTGCTTAATCCTGGGAGGGCGTCTATGGACGTCCTCCCATGAACGTGCTTCCCGCGTGCCCCCTGGGGTGCGCACACGGGAACATCCGTGACCGCCGGGTCACAGATCGCGGTGAATGGCCACTGTGAGCGGCCTTTTACCACGTGATCGCTCCATGAAATGATGGAGCGATCACACGTAAACAAGCCGGCGGAAGTGCCGACTTTTCTCTCCCCTCTCCGATCGGTGCATTGTGAGAGGAGAGGGGGGAGAGAGAGGACGTGCTGCAGCGCTGTGGGCAATGTGTAGTGCCCACAGCGCTGCCAAGTGACAGTAGGGGACAGGCTGCACCCCCCACCACGCCATCCTCACCCCATCCAAACTCACCCACCCAGCCATCATCACCCCATCCATGATCACCCACCCAGCCATCCTCATCCCATCCATGCTCACTCATCCACCTATCCGTGATCACCCACCCAGCCGTGCTCACCCATCCATCCGTGCTCAGTCATCCCCATCCATACCCATCCGTGCTCAGTCATCCCCATCCATCCTCATTTGTGCTCAGTCACCCCATCGGTGCTTGTCCATCCTCATCCATGCTCAGTCATCCTCATTCGTGCTCAGTCATCCCATCCGTGCTCAGTCATCTCCATCCGCGCTCATCCATCCCCATCCACAGCTCATCAATCCCCAACCTTAGCTCATTTGTGCCTCATTCATGCTCATCCATACCACATCAGTTCTCATCCGTGACACATCCATGCCACTACAGTGCCCATCCGTGCCACTACAGTGCCAGTGCCTATCCACCTACTCACTCGTACCTACCCTACTCCTACCGACCCACCCACTAGTACCTACCCCACTACTA
>BLSH010019025.1:697373-714339 GCA_018402905.1 Glandirana rugosa | reverse complement strand
TGTATACAGTGGATCTGTGTAAATGTACAGGACATCTAGTCAATATACAGTTACACTGCTGCAAGCAGGCTGCGCTACTGGGCTGTGGTTACATACACAGATGATGAACCTATAAATAAAAATCACAAAAATAAAAATGCTATTGACATAATATTGAAGTTTTGTTAATAAATCATTAAAAGTGGATGTAAACTTGATTTATGAAATTTGAGCTGGGCACATACAGTATCTCACATAAGTGAGTACACCCATCACATTTTTGTAAATATTTTATATCTTTTCATGTGACAACACTGAAGAAATTAAACTTTGCTACAATGTAAAGTAGTGAGAGTACAGATTGTATAACAGTGTAAATTTACTGTCCCCTCAAAATAACTCAACACACAGCCATTAATGTCTAAACTGCTGGCAACAAAAGTGAGTACACCCCTAAGTGAAAATGTCCAAATCGGGCACAAAGTGTCAATATTTAGTGTCGTCACCATTATTTTCCAGCACTGCCTTAACCCTCTTGGGATTGGAGTTCACCAGAGCTGCACAGGTTGCTACTGGAGTCCTCTTACACTCCTCCATGACGACATCACAGAGCTGGTGGATTTTTCGAGACCTTGCACTCCTCCACCTTCCATTTAAGGATGCCCCACAGCTGCTCAATCGGGTTTAGGTCTGGAGACATGCTTGGCCAGTCCATCACCTTTACCCTCAGCTCCTGTAGCAAGGCAGTGGTGGTCTTGAAGGAGTGTTTGGGGTCATTATGTTGGACTATTGCCCTGCTGCCCAGTCTCCGAAGGGAGGGGATCATGCTCTACTTCAGTATGTCACAGTACATGTTGGCATTCATGGCATTAATGAACTCTAGCTCCCCAGTGCCGGCACCACTCATGCAGCCTCAGACCATGACACTCCCACCACCATGCTTGACTGTAGGAAAGACACACTTGTCTTTGTACTCCTGACCTGGCTGCCGCCACAGATGCTTGACACCATCTGAACCAAATAAGTTTATCTCATCAGATCACATGACTTATTTCCAATAAGCCTGCTTGTCTTCAGCAAACTGTTTGCAGGCTTTCGTGTACATCATCTTTAGAAGAGGCTTCCTTCTGGGAAGACAGGCATGTAGACCAATTGGATGCAGTCTGCGGTGTATGGTCTGAGCACTGACAGGCTGACTCCCCCCCCACCCCTTCAACCTCTGCAGCTATGCTGGCAGCACTCATACGTCTATTTCCCAAAGACAACCTCTGGATAGGACGCTGAGCATGTGCACTCAACTTCTTTGGTCTACTATGGTGAGGCCTGTTCTGAGTGGAACCTGTCCTGTTAAACCGCTGTATAGTCTTGGCCAACGTGCTGCAGCTCAGTTGTTTCAGGGTCTTGAAAATCATCTTCTAGCCTAGGCCATTTTTATGTAAAGCAACAATTTTTTTTTCAGATCCTCAGAGAGTTCTTTGCCATGAGGTGCCATGTTGAAATTCCAGTGACCAGTATGAGAGAGCGCAATAACACCAAATTTAAAGCACCTTCTCCCCACACCTGAGACCTTGTAACACTAACGAGTCACATGACACGGGGTGGGAAAAATGGATAATTGGGCCTAATTTGGGCATTTTTACTTAGGGGTATACTTACTTTTGTGCTTTAGACATGGCTGTGTGTTGAGTTATTTTGAGGTGACAGCAAATTTACACTGGTATACAAGCTGTACACTCACTACTTTACATTGTAGCAAAGTGTAATTTCTTCAGTGTTGTCACATGAAAATATATAATAAAATATTTACAAAAATGTGAGGGGTGTACTCACTTTTGTGAGATACTGTATATCTATAGTGTTTTTTTTATCTCTCTTCAAAACATTGTGTCTCGTAGCTGTGTTCCTCGGTTATCAGCCATCAACTTTTGACAAGCTCTCCAAGAACCAGAGATAGAAGTGTGTGTTGGTGGAGGTTGCTATAAATAGATTAGCACACTGCTGCACGATACACAAGCTCTGCATGTGTGGGGAGTGGGTGTGTGCCTTTCCTCCAATCTATCTCACAGTGTCCAGCAATAATCCCCTCCTAGAGGGGAATGAGGAAGTGAAAATTTTAACAGAATGTGCACTTTTATAGGGAGATTTGTTTCATCCCTGTGTTTCATCTGAGGCTGTTCACTTCACTTGGTATATGTGAAGGTTTACATCCACTTTAATACTGTTCATTAGAAAAGCCTGATACAGAGTTGAGGATGCTATGATTGAAGTGTTAGTTTACCTTTACCAAAAAACTGTCTATGCAGGTAAGGGACCTCTGTAGATAAAAAAAAAATCAAACAAACTGTGCAGCTTTGACTAATAGTAAATACTGCCCTTGCTATAGGTGTAAGCCATTTATGTACCTTATGAAGCCTGTCCTGAAAACTCCCAGGACGTTGCTAGCACATTGCTGTTAACCTTCACCATCACAGGGGTGAGCACTCACATGCTGAGCTCAGAGCTACTTGATCAGGGGAGAGAAAGTGCATATGAGAACTGAATCAGAGAAAGGGCTCACTCTGATGGTGGAGGTGAATAGTAGCTAGGCCTCGCTTAACGATATCCTGGGAGTTTTAAGGTCAAGATTCATAAGGTATGTAAATGACCTACACTTATAGGACTGCTGTCTTAATTCAACCTTACTAACCATGTACCTATATAGGAAGGGCATTATTTCATTTTGGTCAAAGCTACACAGCTTGTTTTCATCTACAGACATCCCTTATCTGCAAAGCCAGACTTTCGGTAACTAACCCCTCAAGTCAGAATTTTGTAAATGGGTAAGGAACCTGTATAGACTGTTGGGATGAGTGTATGTGTGTGTGTATATATTGGCATTATGAAAGGTGAAGTGATCGATGGATGTTATGTTTCACCTCACATGCATTTATTTTCAGTGAACTAAGGGATGATTCCAGACCAGATTTTGTGGTACACTGGTGTCCACCAACAGGTGGTATAAATAAACAGGAGTAGAGCACAGATTTGCTCTGGTCTGGGACTCAGGAGCCATCAAGCCTGAAAGAGCTGATAAACTGAAGTTTGCTTTATGACTGAAACAAAAAGGTTTGCATTGTCTTTGTTTTGTGGGTGACTGGGAGAAGCCCTTCACCGCTCAGTTAGGAAAACTGGAAATGTTTAGTAAGAGCCTGGATAGCAAGGAAATATTTTGGTTTTGTTTGTTTGATTTTCATGCAACCTTTTAAAATAAAACTGGCTACATGTCCGATTTTAAGAAAACATGCCGTTTGGACTACCCTTTTCCCAGGGAAGGTTATCCCCATTGAGCTATATGGAAGTTAGTGAATGCCAGCTATTTCCCGCAGAAGATGAAACCTGCAGATGATGTGGAAGCGTACCTAGCAACTTTTGAGAGATTTGCTGCTTGGGAAGGAAGGCAAAATGAGTAATGGGCAGGACTGCTAGTGCCCTTTCTGACAGGAGAACCCCAAAAGGCCTATTATGACCTGGAACCAGATGCAGCCCAGGATTATGAGACAGTGAAAGCAGAGACGCTTGCACGCATGGGTGTCACCATTGCAGTCCAGGTCAACGGGTGCATCGGTGGTCATACAGTACTGACAAGTAACCCCGCTCCCAAATGTTTGACTTAATACACCTCACCAAGGAGTAGCTGCAGCCGGAGACTTTGCCGGGCCCTAAGATTGTGCAGCGTGTGGTCATGGACCGTTATCGTCGTGCGCTCCCTGCCACTTAGAGGAAGTGGGTCAGCCATGGGGACCCCAAGACTGCAAACCAACTGGTGGAGAGATCTACTGCTGCCGAGGACATGTTGAACCCATCCAAGCCCCACTCCAATGTCTCTAGGGGAGAAAAATTGCCCGGAAGATCCAGTAAGACTGTTCCAGGGTTCAAGGGCGTTGGGAAAAAGTACAAGACTGTGGCTACAGATAATGAGACTATGGGCTCAGGACCTGGAGACTGGCCAAATAGGTCAGGAAGGTCTCTGAGGCCGTTTAGAGGACTGGGTACAGAACACATAAAATGTTATCGCTGCCATGCGTTCAGTCATATTGCTGCTAACTGTTCCCTAAATGATAAACCAATGCAATGTGATAATGCTTACTTGAAAAAACGCATGTCTTTTTTTTGCAGAGGTAGCATGTACTGCATCATGTCAGGAACGCCAAACAAACGTGATTTCAGTGGATGGAAAGCCAGTCACTGCTCTGCTAGATTTTGGTAGTGTTGTGACATTAGTCAAAGGTGATTTTGTAAATCCTGCAAAATTACACCCTAGCACTATTTTGATTTGTATACATGACGACACACGTGACTATCAGACTGCTGTGCTGGAGCGATACCCCTTAGGGCACCGTGACACATTCAGTGGGGGTGGTACCCTCACTACTTCATGAAGTCCTAGTGGGGAGAGATTTTCCACACTTTTGGAGTTTATGGGAAAACAAAAGGAGTCGGGGAGGACAGAGCTCCCCCTGCTGAGGAAAAACAAACTCACACCAGACCCTTTTGATTGCAAAATTGAAAGGGAAACGGTTGGTGTGTCCAATGGAAGCGATGGTCCTTTTCCTTTTTCTAGAATGGCTGGAGAGCAGGAGGCGTTAGAATCCAACCCCCAGCTTGAGGATAATGAACAAGAAATTATCTCTGACTCTAAATAGTGAGAGTGGACAGAATGTGGTCAGGAAAGATGACCTTTGTACGGAAACAATTAAGAGACTTCACACACAGAGCCAGAGAAAACATTAAAATGATTGATGGCAAACCCACTGAACCCAATGCAGGGGTGTCTTTTCACTACATGGCTCTTAAAAATAACTTGCTGTATCAGGTGGTAAAGCAGGGGGAGGAGGAGGTAGAGCAATTAGTGGCTCCCAAACCCTAACGCCGGATGAGATTAGATGTGGCCCATGGTCATATAATGGGTGGGCATCTGGGTATATAGAAAACTAAGGAGAGGATAACCCAGAGATTCTTTTGGCCTGGGTTACATGCAGATGTCAAAGAACATTGTGAGTCATGCCCAGAGTGTCAGTATTCTGCGCCATCGCCCCATTATCGCAATGCCGATAATTTAAGTGCCTTTTGAAAGAATGGGCATGGATCTGGTGGGACCAGTAGTAAAGTCGGCCTGGTACCATCAGCACATACTGGTAATACTGGACTATGCCACACAGTAGCCTGAAGCCATTCCCTTGCGTAATACCTCAGCTAAGTCTATTGCCAAAGAACTTGTCCAGGTATTTATTCATGTGGGTATTCCAAAAGACATATTAACAGATCAAGGCACACCATTTATGTTTGGAGTCACTAAAGAATTGTGTAAGTTGTACAAAATCTCCCATCTCCGTACCTCTGTCTACCACCCCCAAACTGATGATTTTGTGGAGAGATGTAAGAAAACGCTCCAAAGCATGTTGAAAAAGGTAAAAGAAAAAGGGTTGGGGAAATGGGCGGGACTTTGCGTGAAGCCATTGGCCTGGTAAGGCTGGTGCTTCTATCCCTATATATATTGTATATAAAATTGCACATACATGCAAAGAGGGGGAGGAAAAACGGTGGGATTTTAATTGAAGCAAGTGTTGGTCAAGGTGTAATATTGATGGATACATTAAGAGATAGTTCGATCGATTAATAAAAAAAACAATGCAAAAAAATCACATAATTACACATATAAGATCACAATCGTAATTATATACAATTTTGAAAAAGGTGGTGGACAAAGATGGGAGAAATTGGGATTTTTTTGCTGTCATACCTCATGTTTGCCATACGAGAGGGACCTCAGGCATCTACAGGTTACTTCCCCTTTGAACTACTGTATGGTAGACATCCCAGGGGATTGCTCGATGACGCAAAAGAAACGTGGAAGGAAGAGACTACGCCTTACAGAAGTATCATTGAGAATATTTCACTGATGCAAGATAGAATTCAGGCTGTCATGCCACTTGTATGGGAACATATGGAGCAAACCCAGGAGGCCCAGAGAAGGATTTACAATCGGGGTGCTAAGACCCGGACCTTCAACCCGGGGGGAAAGAGTGCAGGTACTAGTCCCTACAGTTGAGAGTAAATTCCTAGCAAACTACAAAATTTATCTGCCAGGGAAAAGGAAACCAGAGCAAATATATCATATTAATCTCTTAAAACCTTGGAAGGACAGAGAGACTTTACTAGCAGTACCAACTTTCCAAAAGGACATGGCTCCCGTGACACCTGAGGTACCCATAACTGAAACTGTGTCAGTGGCCCAACAAAAGGACGTTAAAGAGTTTGTGAGTAAGAATAGAGACATTTTCATCATTACGGAACCAGCTGTCCGCGTAAATTTAAAGCCCTATAGAATACCGGAGGCTAGGCACGAAGCAGTTGCAAATGAACTAAAGAACATGTTAGAGTTGGACGTAATAGGGAGTCCCACAGTGACTTGTCAAGTCCCATAGTGTTGGTCCCAAAGCCAGATTGCACTATAAGGATTTGTAATGATTTCAGGAACTTGAACAGAGTTTCCAAATTCGATGCGTACCCAATGCCTTGGGTCGACGAGCTTGTTGACAGATTGGGAAGTGGGAGGTACATAATTACGTTAGAACCTGACTAAAGTTTATTGGCAGATACCCCTAACAGTCAGCAAAAGAGAAGACTGCCTTTTCTACTCCTGAGGGGTCATTGCAATATAAGCGAATGCCTTTTGGTTTGCATGGGGCTCCTGCTTCATTCCAGAGAATGATGGACAAGACATTGAGACCACATCGCCAATACGCAGCAACCTATTTGGACAATGTAGTCATCCACAGCCCAGATTGGGAATCTCATTTGCCCCAGGTGCAAGCAGTAGTAGATTCCCTTGGGAAAACAGGACTTACTGCCAACCCCAAAAAGTGTGCCATAGGCTTGGAGGAGGCCAAATACCTTGGCTACATTATTGGTCGAGGGCTGATTAAGCCTCAGATCAATACGATTGAGGCGGTTCAAAAATGGCCCCAACCTATCAATAAAAAGCAAGTTTGTGCATTTCTGGGGATCACAGGGTACTACAGGCATTTTATACCCAATTTTGCCACCATTGCAGCCCCACTGACAGATCGGTCGAAGGGTAGAGGGTCGGTCATGATTAAGTTGAATCCTGAGGCAGAAAAGGCATGTCAAATGTTGAAGCAAGCCCTTTGTGCACAACCGGTGCTCATGACCCCAGATTTCACAAAGGAGTTTGTGGTACAGACAGACATCTCTGATGTGGGACTGGGTGCGGTACTGTCCCAAATAAGAGACAGTGAGGGGCCCCCGTTCGTCTACCTGAGCAGGAAGCTTAACAGACATGAGAAAAACTATGCCATTGCTGAGAAGGGATGTTTAGCTATCAAATGGGCCTTAGAGGCCCTGAAATATTACCTGTTGGGGAGACCATTCAAACTAGTCACTGACCATGCCCCTCTGAAATGGATGTCTGATAACAAGGAGAAAAACAATTGTGTGCCAAGGTGGTTCCTTGCTCTGCAAGCATTCAAGTTCAGGATGGAACATAGGGCTGGGAAACAGCAGAATAATGCAGATGCCCTTTCCCGTGTCCATTGTCTGGTTGGGACAATTGCTCAGCTGCAGGGGGGATATGTGGCATTATGAAAGGCGAGATGATCGATGGACGTTGTTTCACCTCACATGCATTCATTTGCAGTGAACTAAGGCAAAATCCGGTCCAGGTGTTACTAGCCACCTTAGGAGGGTTGGTTCCGGACCAGATTTTGTGGTACACTGGTGTCCACCAAGAGGTGGTATAAATAAACAGAAGTAGAGCAAAGATTTGCTCTGGTCTGGGACTCAGGAGCCATCAAGCCTGAGAGAGCTGATGAACTGAAGTTTGATTTATGACTGAAACAAAAAGGTTTGCATGGTCTTTGTTTTGTGGGTGTCTAGGAGAAGCCCTTCACCACTTAGTTAGGAAAACTGGAAATGTTTAGTAAGAGCCTGGGTGGCAAGGATTTACTTTCTGTTTTGCTTGCTTGCTTGATTTTCATGCAACCTTTTAAAATAAAACTGGCTACAAATCAAGAAAACCTGCCATTTGGACTACCTTTTTCCGAGGGAAGGTGATCCCCATTGAGTTAAGCCCCCATAATACACGCAGTAGATTACAGAAGAATCCAGAGAAAATAGCAACATAAAAAGTAATAAATGATGTAAGGTATTATATAGATAGCAATTAAAAAAAAAAGAAAGAAAAGAAAATACCGCTTTAAATGATGTATTGGCGATTACAGAGCTGCATTTGTCTCAATGAATCTGCCTAGAGAGTTTAGCTTCAAAAGGTATGGTGCACCTTTTGAAAAGAATAAATGCATTCACATTAATAAAAGAAAAGCTATGTGCATTTATTAATTATTGTATAAGAGTCTGTAAAACATTGCAACCTTGATCAGTGCTTTGATGGTGTGATGCACAGGCTCCTGTAGTCTATTCCCCCAGGTCCATACCAAGATCCAGATCTTTGGTTATGGGATTAAATTTAAACAGGGTGCTCCAGGAAGAACCACCTCACAATGTTATGTTTCATGTTATGCCCGAAATATGGGTGTAACATCAAAAAGGTAGATTTTAAAAGATGTTTTTCACAGCCATTTAACCCTTTATAAATGAGAAAGTAATGACTGATTATGGGCATGCACCGGTTGATCTCCTTGGTTCCTAATGCAGCCAATGACTTAACCACTTCAATACTGGGCACTTAAGCCCCCTTCCTTCCCGGACCAATTTTCAGCTTTCAGCGCTGTTGCAGTTTGAATGACAAGTGCGTGGTCAGGCGACACTGTACCCATATGAAATTTTTATCATTTTTTTCACACAAATAGAGCCTTCTTTTGGTGGTATTTAATCACCCCTGGGTTTTTTATTTTGTTGCACTATAAATTAAAAAAAAGACTGAACATTTTCAAAAACAATGCATTTTTCTTCGTTTCTGTTATAAAATTTTGCAAATAAGTCATTTCTCTTCATAAATTTTGACCAAAAATGATACTGCTACATTTCTTTGGTAAAAATAACACAAATCTGAGTTTATTTGGTGTTGGCGGACAGACAGATGTGACGGGAACTGACAGATGTGACAGGGACATACAGATGTTTTGGGGACTGTGACAGATGTTTTGTGTATGGTGTCAGATGTGATTGGGGACATACAGATGTTTTGGGGACTGTTTTATGGGGACACTTATGTGTATGGGGACAGGGGTATCAGTGTGCTTGGTGCACTGTGTGGGGGGCGATCTGTGACAGCTTTCTGCATGAAATCATCATCATGCAGAGAGCTGTCATATTGCTGCAGATTCCCCCCTCCCCCCCGCACTGAGCTCTCACTGAGCTTGGCGGGGGGAGAACTGTCACAGAGACGTTCGTCTCTGTTTACGTGACGGCTGTGATTGGACACATCCGTCACATGATCGGGAGGGCCAATCAGAGCGCCCATATCCCGATCTCTGCTCAGCTGGATCCTGTGATCACAGGATCCAGCCGCAGCGCGCCGCGTGGCCGCGCTGCGAGCTCCCGTTCTGCAGGACGTGTATACACGTCCTGCCAGAACGGGGAAGCTCCCATCCGGCCGTATATATACAGTGGCCAGGTGGGAGGTGGTTAAGCTGGCCATAAATGCTCAGACAATACAAAGCAACTTCCACCTTCATAGATACTGGAGCAAGGTGCTTGCCACACTTAAAGTGTTCCAGACAAATGTTCCCCTGGATTCGATATGCTGCCTCCTGAGAATTCTGGAGGGGGAGATCCCAGAGGAGATGACAAGGGCCGCTTTCTCTAGGGCCCTGGTTCAAGCCAGGAAAATAATTCTGATGGAGTAAAAAAATGCCACTCCTCCGACTGTAGGTCCTGGATCCAACACATGGGTTCCACTCTTATTATAGAAACGATATATATATATATATATATATATATATATATACCAACACAGTGTCTGGGAAAATTTGACAAACTGTGGGTCCCCGGCTGGATAAGCTGGGACTTAGCCCCAGAGAATCAGCAGCTACCAAAAGGGTAGCTGCTGACTTAACAATCGGACACTCACCTGTCCCTGGCTCCAGCGATGCAGTCGCCCGAGGGCTCGCTCTTCTCCCCCTCACTTTGGCTGCGCCAGCATCACAAGTGTGGGCACCAGGCTTTGGCTTCAAAGCCAGACGCGAGTCGTGCTGCGCCTTGTGAATGGCTCAGCGTATCTTCTGGGACCTGTGACGTGTCCCAGAAGATCGCCGAGAGGGAAGAAGGGGAAAGGTGAACGTCCTTCTGGAGCCGCAGCTCCAGGAGAGGAAGTGGATAGGGGACCCTGTGAAAACAGACCCCCCCCCCCACCATAAAAAAATGACATGCCAATTGTGGCATGTCGGGGGGGTCACCCTTATGTCTTCTGCTCTTTTGCCGTTCTCTTCTCTGCTGTGTTCTCCTTCTGCTCTTCTTGAGATGTTGACTCGTCACGCTCGCACTCGAATGCTGTATCCGCGATTCTGCGTTCACTTATATTGGCATGGCCACCGGGTGGCGTCAGCCAGAGGGCCCGTCTTCTGACGTCACCGTTCCATCATGCATTGGGTGGTGACGTCATAAGGAGGCGGGCCCTCTGGCTGATGTTACCCGGTGGCCACGTCCCATGCCAATATAAGTGAATGCAGAGCCGCGGATACAGCATTCGAGTGAGGGAGAGTGACGAGTCAACGTCTCAACAAGAGCATAGGGAGAACACAGAGGAGAAGAGAGCGGCAAAAGAGCAGAAGACAAAGCAGAAGATAGAAGACAACTCAGAAGAAAGAAGGCACCCCGCAAAAGAGCAGTAGAAAGAAGACGTCGGGGAGGGAGAAGAGCCGGAGAGGGGGAAGACGCCAGAGCTGATTTGATAAAATGTTTTAAAAACCTGTGCAGTGTGGTTTTTTTTTTTTTACACTTTTCTTTCAGGTGAATGGGTAGGGGTACAATGTACCCCATACTCATTCACATAGTGTGGGCGCCGGGATCTGGAGGCCCCCATGTTAAAGGGGGCTTCCAGATTCCGATAAGACAACCGCCCGCAGACCCCGATAACCACCGGCAAGGGTTGTCGGGAAGAGGCCCTTGTCCTCATCAAAATGGGGACAAGGCACTTTGGGATGGGGGCGCAGGACCACCCCTCCGCCCCAAAGCACCCATACTCCCCATGTTGAGGGCATGTGCCCTGGTATGGTCCAGGAGAGGAGGGGCGCTCGCTGGTTTTCACCCCCTTTCCTGGCCTGCCAGGCTGCATACTCGGATAAGGGTCTGGTATGGATTTTGATGGGGACCCCACGCCTTTTTTTTTTACGTTGAGGTTCCCCTTAAAATCCATAAGGGTTTTTTTTTTTGCGGGGTTCCTCTTCAAGATCCATCATGATCCGACTTCTACTATTCAAAACAATGGGCCATAGGGAGCCATTGATTTTGGATAGATAGAAACACCTGACAAGGCTTAACGCTGTGTATACAACGTTAAGCCGCGTTTTTACGGCTAAAAAACATCTCCCAGAACCCACTGGTCTTGCGGTTTTTTACAGCACAAAAACGCCCCAGCCAAAAACAGTTGATAACAGCCTATGTGTGCATAAGCACATAGGATAACATGCTGGGGAGTTTATTGATGGTAGAAAAAAAATGTCTGCAGCTAAAAAAAGCTGCTGTAAAAACATCCAGTGTGCATGAGGCCTTACTGTCATCCTCAGGAACATATTATTTTGTCTATAAACAACCTTAGTCATCTTGGAAGCTATCAACAAGTGGGGCTTTGAATTAGATCTAATAACAGTATTGTGAAGGGTGGGTTGTAGCTATGCATTTCCCATTTTCACATTTTTAAGAGCAGAAGGTCAATTTTAGATTTATAAATACATTTGTTCATGCTCACCTGACAAAAAGTCCAGAGTTATTTTAAGCTCCATTACAGGGGAATACAACATATATTCACCTCTGTAACAGCATTTTAATATTGACCAAATCATCATCCTAGCTTGTTGGTCTTGCTACAAAAGGTAGTTGCCTACATCGGCAACACTTACCACTCTTTTCAAAAGCTGAAGCTCCAACTCAGATACAGAGCTATTGAACTGGGAGGCAAATGAGCACATCTGTTGACAACGTTTAAGGAGCTCAAACAAACCAGTGTCCATGCTTAGAGTCTCCGTAGTCCGAGTGCGTAAACTTTCAAAGTGTATGATGGTGCTACAAAGGAAGGTGACCTAAAAAAAAAAAAAATAAAAAAAAAAAAAAAAACACACTGAGTTTGCATATTGGTCTTCAAAAGAGTCAGCCACAAAAGGTTCAACTATACAGGACTATCTACCTGGTTTGTTCTTTGGTTTTCCTTCAGAACAAAATTCCTCCTTTCTGTAATGGTAGCTTCAAAGTCTTGAAGAACTGGTGCCAATGCAGGATTTGCTCCTCCTGCCCATTTCAGGCGCTGCTCAATGCTGGCTTCTAGAGCAGCTAATTTTTCCTGCAGGAAGTAGATGTGCCAAGAGGAAATTAAATGATTAGTTATTTTACTAAAGCCTTTACATTTGCAAATTTTGTTATAAAAAGGTGCATTCCACGTTGTCTTACAGTAACTGCAAGTAAAAAAAAAAAAAATTCCCAATAAATCCTGCTTGGCAATCTGTCTGGCCCACAAATCTCAGCCCTCTAACAATGTATTTGGCCATGCAAGAAACCATGCAAACATTCCAAGCAAACAGAATTTTCAGTGGGGCACCTGGACTGCTGCAATAGACGAGTCAATCTGTCCAAGAGTATGAAGCTTCTTCTTCATGCTGGTTAAGATGGCAGAACGGGGAGGAGTAACAGATGTTGCTTGTGTGCGACTTATCAGGAAATCCTCATGCTGCCACTGGAATGTAAAATAAATTTCAATCAATGAATGTCAGATTCACAGAGATTACAGTGATTTGTAGCTGGAAACCGAGTTTAGAGCTAGCTACAAAATCACCAGCTTTGGTAGCTAGTCATGCAATCCAGGGGCCACAGCTCAGATTTTTAGCTGCATAGATTTAGACAAGCCTAGTTATATTATCAAAAGCTTAAAGAGAGCCTATGATGAGAAATACATAGATACTTCCATTACAAACTTTTGAAATTGTTAGTTGTCTGGCTGTAAAGCCTGAGCTTTGACTTCAATACTTTGAGTCGACCTGCAACAGCAATGCATACAAGACCTGTCTTTTCTCAGACTTTCTTGATTTGCATACTTGTTCTGGATCACTGACTGAAAGATGGAACTAGTTGCCTACCTTGGAAGTCTTACAAACGTCTAAAAAAAACCCCTCTGTACAAAGGACGTGTCTTGCACTCTCTCATCACCTTCTCTCTCCTTCTGCACAGCCCATGAAATACTATTAGGCCTCATGTACACTGCTGCTGTTAAATGGACGTTTGGGAGCAGTTTGGCATTTTTTTCAGCTGCCCCTGAAGTCTCCTCTATGTTAAATTATCAGTACATGTGCACTGGGTAGTTTACAGTCGTTTCTAGGCAGTTGAGTTTAGAAGATTTTTTTGGAACCCAAAAAAATGCATTCGGAAGGAAGTTCAGAGGCATTTGACATGCCAAATGCCTGTAACCGATTGTAAACGCTGCTAAATGTGGCATGTAAAATGCGGCTAAACAGCCATTTTTAAGCGTAGGCTTCTAGCTGTCAAAAAATCATTCAGGAGAGGTTAAAAAGGCATCCAGTGTACATTTAGGCTCCATTTACATGGGACGCTATACCAACCTCCCAAGAACGTTTTTTTTTTTACAGCTAGTTTTGCCGTGTTTGCGTTTAGGAGCGTTTTTCAAAAAAAAAAAAAAAAAAAATTTTTTTTTTTAGAATGGAAATGGCTGCAAACGAAACGGTTCTAGACGCGAGTAACCGCAACTGGCATCTGAACCCATTATTTTACGTTCCAAAAAAGGCATGTAACATTTTAAGCCAAGTTAAAACAACACAAACAAGTAACATAGTAGCTATCTTGTCTCCTGGATTCCATGACAGGCAGATTTGCAAATGAGAGCTGCAGCTGACAGACTAAAGTTTCTATTGTGTGCACAGGGATTTAACTATTAACCACTTGCCGATCGACTTGTGTAAAAAGGCGGCGGCAAGTTGGCTCCGCTGCGCAGATTGGCGTCTATAAACGGCGGTCTGCGCAGATGCGGGCGGGCGCCGCCGCCAGCATGCTCTTGTGCCCGCTGCGCACTCTGTAGCCTACTACACAGGAAGAACGGGGAGCCGTCGATGTAAACAGTGGTTCCCAGTTCTGAAAGGGGACATGACAAGAGTAATCTACTGATCCCTGTAATCAGGATCAGTTAGATCTGTCATGCCCCGGCCAGCCCAGCCCCCATACAGTTGAAACACACATCGGGAACACAGTTAACCCTAGATTGCCCCCTACAGGGTAACCCTTTCCCTGCCAATGACATTTACACAGTAATCTGTTTTTTTCTAGCTCTGATCGCTGTATAAATGTCAATGGTCCCAAAAAAGTGTAAATAAATGTCCAATCTGTCCACGGCAATGTTGCAGTCCCGATAAAAATCGCAAATGGCCATTACTAGTAATAATAATAAAAAAAAAAATAGCGAAAACGCCATAAATCAAAATCTGTTTTTAAATGAGGCAACTTTTGAGCAAACAAATCAATAAAAGCCTATTGCGATTTGTTTTACCAAAAATATGTGGAAGAATAAATTTTGGCCTAAACTGATGAATAAATTAGTTTTTTTATATAATTTTTTTTTGGATATTATAGCAAAAAGTAAAAAATATTGTTTTTTTTTTTCAAAATGGTCCCTCTTTTTCTTTATAGCGCAAAAAATAAAAACTGCAGAGGTGATCAAATACCACCAAAAGAAAGCTCTATTTGTGGGAAAAAAAAGGACATCAATTTTGTTAGGGCACAAGGTCGCACGACCGCAAAATTGTCAGTTAAAGCAATGCAGTGCTGAATCGCAAAAAGTGCTCTGGTCAGGAAAGGGGGCAAATCCTTCCGGGGCCGAAGTAGTTAACCAGGACATGCATTTTTTTTTTTACTACTTAACCCTTCATTTCAACCTGTATTATCACTATTTAACACTTTCTTTGCCTGTTTCTGTTTAAATTATTTGCTGGAAATGTTTTCTATAAAGCACATATATACATTGTTATCTTTAAGGATTTACTGTTAAAAATACATGGTTTAGGGTACATCTTTTTTTAAATATGTAAGAACTATAAATTACTGATGCATTACGAGAAAAATGGAATGTATTAAAAAAAAAAAAAAAAAAAAAAAAAAAAAAAAAAAGGACTTTTGTAAATAACGAAAATGCTTTGTACCAAAAATGTTATTTTAATGTTGCATAGAACAAGCAGCAGAATAAAATGTATACATTTTCCTCACATTAATGGTACTTGTGTTCAAAATATTACTGATCAAACTTGAAAAAATACTTTTCAGATTTTTACTCTTCCCCCCCCCCCCCCTTAAAATGCAAATGAATTAAAACATTTCTCAGAGGACACGAGAAAGCACCGTTTGTCCCCAAAAAACAATATATGTATCATACGTAATTTCAAAGTTATAGACTCATGAACAGACACATAGCAGAAATGTGAAATATGGTCTGGTCCATAGGGTGTAAACAGGTGTGAGAGCCGAAGTTGTTAAAGTGGAGTTCCATCCTATTAAAAAGTAAGCAGCTACAAAAAGTGTAGCTGCTGACTTTTAATAATCGGACACTCATCTGTCCCAGGCTCCAGCGATGCAGCCGCCCACAGCGTCGCCCTTCTCCCCCCTCCTCTGTGAGGCGCCGACATCACAAGTGTTGGCGCCTGGCTTCAAAGCGTCACTCTGCGAATGGCCGGCGCATCTTCTGGGACCTGTGTCCCAGAAGATCGCCGGGTGGGGTGGTGAACTTCCTTCTGGCTCCGTGGCGCTAGGAGAGGAAGTGGACCTGAGACCCTGTGAAAACAGGGTCCCCGGGCACCCCCCGCCCCCACAAAAAAAATGACATGCCAGGGGGTCACCTTCCCTTAAAGCGGAAGTTATACTTTTGGATGGAACTCCGCTTTAAGATAGTGGGTCAGCATAACATCCAGAATAGAAAGCTAGAAGCAGCTCAGCATTTTTTTGCTTTCCAAGAAATTCTTCTTAACTCAACTGCCTGGAAACGACCCTGTGTATATGTACTGATAAGATAACATTAGATGAGTTCAGGGGCAGCTGAAAAAAAAAAACAAATGCCCAAATGCCTTTAAAGGTCTGTTTAGAGGCAGCGGTGTACATGAACCCTTAAAGACTAAACCTTTTTTGACATTTGTGGTTTACAAGTAAAAATCCAGTATTTTCGGCTAGAAAATTACTTGGAACTCCGAAACATTATGTATATTTTTTTTAGTAGAGACCCTAGAAAATAAAATGGCGGTTTTTGCAATATTTTATGTCACACTATATTTGCGCAGCGGTCTTTCAAATGCAATTTTTTGGAAAAAATACACTTTAATAAATAAATAAATAAAAAAAAAAAACTTAACAGTAAAGTTAGCCCATTTTTTTTGTATAATGTGAAAGATGTTACGCCGTGAGAATCGTGATCTTTATTCTAAGCTACAAAATTGTGATAAAGCCCTGTGTACCATCAACCATTATCACTCTTTATGTGCAGCTGGTCTCCAGTATTTCATGGTGACCGGAAACCCACCAGACCAATGAATAGTCACCGTGGGGGAAACGCATGTAGGCAGGAAGTGGTTGCAAAGAGGCAGCAGAAGATCAGCAACACTGGAATACTTCTTTCACCTTTTTTTTTTTATTATTTTATTTCAAGTGTCACTAAGGCTTCGTTTAGATGTGCAGTTGGGTGGTAAAAATGTGAAGTAGACACAGATGAAGTGTAAAAATGGTGGGTTGACGTGTAGATTTGCTTCGGAATCACTGTGAACTTTATTTTATT